>PHWZ01000441.1:0-31238 GCA_004379285.1 Botryotinia calthae
GGGGTGGGGAGGTGGGAGAGCATGGTGCCGTGCATGAGGCCGGTGCTGGAGCCGCCGATCTTTGGGTTTGGAGGAGGAGGTTAGTGGAGGTTAGTGCGGAGGGAGTTGGGGGTGGAGGAATATAGCGGGAGGGGGTGGAGTGGAGTGGAAGAGGGAAAATTGATAGACGATGGGATTGGGATTGGCATTGGGATTGGCATTGGCATTGGATATTGGGTAATGGATGAATAGGTAGAATACTTACAATGACGATGTGCATTGGTTTTGAGAAATCCATCATGTCGATGAATGAAGAGAGTGATATCACTAATATGAAACTGAAGTATGAATTTTGAAGACGTCTGACGAGATCAAATAAAGATGGGTAGCTATCAGCTATCAGCTATCAACCTATTGATGCTTATCTCCAAAATAGATCACGGTCTTCTGTTCTCTCCCATGAAAAAGCGACCACGACAGATAAATTCGTAGTCAAGTATCTCAATGGCTCTTCAAAAGATCGATAATTGAGATATCTCAGAAATAAAATAGAAAGAATGGAATAGTGGTGAGAAAATTTACTATTCACTCCAGAGAAAGAATCATGAGATAGATTAACGTCCCTTGGAAAAGTGGAGAGCTTCATGTATTGCTGCGGCACGGCATTGCATTCCACACTTCCTTTAATTTGGGAGGAGCACCTCCTAGTGGCCGGGGACGAAATGAAATTTGATTGGGAGACGGTAGATGGCAACGCGGCAGACATGGCGTGGATGATGATATTTCCGATTTGACCGAATGGCTCCTACGTGGTATGAGGTATGTGCTGCATTGGGAGGAAATGTGATGATAAAGCAACGATAGATAATCACTACTACCTCGTATTCTCTATCTACTCTTGGCATGTGATGGGGGTGGCTTGGGGGACTCTAGGGACGGAGATCCTATTAGTCGGTTTTTCTCTCGTCGTTGTACGTGTATATCATTGGAGCGAAGGGAAGCAGAGATGATGTGAGCGTTGTCAAACCATGTCGTCGGTAGCACCATACGTGTGTGATCAGAAGGTGGGGGGATTCATCCGAACACTCTACTCTGTATACTCTGCTCTGTAGATGCTTTCTACTCTGCTCCAATGGTCCGTCTTACGACTCACAATTCACATTTATTGTATATCGTATGTTCACACACGATACTCCACGATTGTCTCGCCGGGCAGTGGTCCTACGCACATAACATTCTCCACGATTCTCTCACCAGACAGTTGTCCTACATACATAACATATCGCATATATCAGAGGTCTAGAGTGGAGGGTGGGTAGGTGGTCGTATGAACTAGACGTTTAAGTGATGCCTACTACAACCGTTACTCAAAGGGACAATTGAAAGAACGTAATTGGAGATCTACAATGTCCAAAATGGATATCGACCAGGTATATATGTAATCTCGACCAAGCTACTCCACATATAATTCAATATTCAGTCCTCAGATGATCCTCTACAGAAAATACCCGACCTTCAATCCCCGGATGAAATGAAAAAAAAAAATTCCTGGATATATATGTAACCGTGATCAACCTATCAATTTCCATTTTCTCTTCTCCGCCAACAATCATTCCTGTGATTCAACAAGGAATGCAACATCCATCTGTTGTACAGACGCCGCTAATCCTTACTTACATACATACATACATCGTACATTTCCCACCTGTACTTGTACCTGCCTGTTCGTGAGCGGCTGATGACCAATTGCGTGGTACACACCTTGATATGGAAATGATAAGATGTTGGACCATCCATCTATCCATCCATCCATCCATCTTTTTGTAGAAATATTCTCATGGGGGGTTGGTTCGTTTTATCCATCGTCAATAATTATTGTGCTCCAGCTCCAGCTCCTGCTCCAGCTCCATGAATGAAAAGTAGTCATGCAGAATGAAATTTCTCAACATACAACGACTGCTGCTCTGGTCGTTACCATATTAGCAGCCATAACTGTCGCTCTTCGATTCCTGACACGAAGATTAACGAAAGCGGGCGTTGCGGCAGATGATTGGTGGATTTTGATTGGCCTCGTATTGCTGATTGTTACGGGTAGTCTTCTTCTCTATGGTATGTAATAGAATATTCATAATACCAGCACCGGTACCCATCCAGCATATCCATACTCAATCTTCATAGGCGTGAAATCGGATCCAAGCGGCGGTGAGACTATCGATCGCGATTCTTCTACCTTCGATTATAAACCTCATGTCACATATCTTATAATGTCATGGGTGTGCGCCATTCTTTATTTTTCAGTCGTGACGGCTATTAAAATCTCAATTCTTCTCATGTATCGTCGGATATTCTCCTCGAGTTTAGTACGGTCGTTTTGGGTCTTTATGGGTTTTATTATCATATGGTGGTTGGTTGGTACCATCGCAACATGTATCAGCTGTATTCCGCCAAGCAGATTTTGGATTGGACCTTCTGCTGGTGGATGGTGTTTTAATTTCAATATCTATTGGATGATTATGGGCTTGTTTGAGATTTTGATTGATATTGGTATTTTGATTTTGCCAGTCGGTGTGGTTATTGGACTTCAAATGCCCACTTCTCAGAAAGTACTGGTGGCAGGTATCTTCCTACTAGGAAGTTTGTATGTGTACCCTGCAATCTTCTTCCGTCTCAGTACATGCTAACGCTATCAAAGTGTCATCATAACAGGTATTGTACGAGTCATTCTTGGATATGCTCCTGGTAGTCAAAATGTCGATTTTCCACGAGCAGAACTCTGGTCGGCGGTTCATGTTGGAATGGCAATAGTGTGCGCTTGTCTCCCAAACTTCCGTCCACACTTGAATCGCATCACCGCATCCGCTCGTCGTCTATATGGATCTGCCATAACGAGTGATGGAGATCTTGATGCGACTGGTTCCAGTGGAAGTCGGAGTGCGGCATCGAAAAATAAAACTGCAGTAGAATTGATGACATTAAGTCACATTCGACGTCGAGGAGCAAATGAGTTGGAGGATAGAAATGCAGATACTAGGAGATTGACTATGACTGAGAGTGGAGACTTACACTCACTCCATCATGCAGAATTGGGTGGAGGGGGAATAGAAGAAAACAGACCCAAAGAGTTACATGGCGGATGATAGGCCAGATTTTGTATCTAAACAAATGGAAATTGTATTTCTCTCATCACTCGATAAGATTGAATGTTTTGTGAAAACATGGAGACTGATAAGGTTAATGTCATGAAAAGTTTGATATTGTGAGAAGATCTACGGAAAGTGATACAAATAAACTTCGAATAGGGGACCCAGCTTAGCGGATACTACTTGCCAAAAATGGCCATCTCGAGTCCATCAAACTGGTTCAGGGTGATGCAGGGAGGCAGGGAGGCAGGCTCGCAGGGTATAAGCTTGTTTCCCCTCGCACGTGATCATGAACGGCCCGAAGTGTATTTGAACGTCCTCCAACTTCAATTGCAAGTGTGATGAGGAGTGATAAGATTTGCTGGTGCATCTCTTGTTGTTTCTAACAACTCTTGGTCTTGCGTACATCAGAGGTATTTCCAAGTATAACCAGACAGTCATTGAGCAAACGGAGAGGTAGAGGCTATTCGCACCAAGTCGCCAATGTCTATCGATCAACTTTTGAAAGTGTCCCGCTCATGACGAAACCCAAGGAAAGTTTGAGCATAACTGTGAAAGAAACCCCAAAGATCTTCTTCTCTAGTCGAGTGTGGAGGCGATAGAAACTAAGGGGTACATGAATGACGAACGTTGAGGTGGAGCAAGTCAATACGAATTTCCCGGCTCTTGGACCATCTGTTCTCACACACAAGCCAACAAGTTCGACCCTCAGACTTTCTGGAGATTTCGGTAGATATGTTTCAGGTGAGCTCACCCGCTATCCCGTTTTGATAATGCACGTAGCTTCATAGCTTCAGCAACTGACATTCTCTATGGCTATCTGTTTTCAAGGGGGCGTGGAGGCTTCCTGTGAATCAGTACCATTTTGATGAGTGCTGTTCTCATATTAAGTATGACCCATTTACCGGTTGTCTGAAACGATCTGCGCTCCAGAACATATTTTGAGTTCCAGCTAGAGCTTCGAACTTTATAACCGACACGGATATAATTTAAGTTTCGCATCTTGTCCTGTTTCATTCGCTTGAACTTTGGATCTGTCTTTGATGGCTTGAATGTCTAGCAATGCATTCATATTTAGTATGTACTTGTCACCAAGATATTCACGTACGTCCTTTAGCCTGTAGGTCTTGCTTGTTTCAAAGGAAACTTTCTTATTTGAAGGATGAATTGCGAGAACATTTGAACTATTTGTTCTCTTTATGTTCGAATTGATTTCTTTTATCAATCTCGATCTGTGTGTTGTCTTCATCAATGATCTAAACTGAATGCTTCAGGACAGCTCAAGGTCCAAAAGATATGGCACCAACCACTACTATCATAACTGGTGATCAACCAGTAGCAGCCTTCGCCCCAGGAAAGAGATATATTGCTGCTTGTACTTCTATATTGATTGTCAATCTTGCTTGTGCACTCGATGCCACAACAATAGCAGTTGCTCTCCCAGTCAGTTATACTTTTAATCATTCCATGATTTGATTTCCTCTCTAACACTTGAACTTTAAAACAGAGAATATCCGAAGCCCTCAATGGTAGTGCAACTGAGGCTTTCTGGGCCGGTACCTCTTTCCTGCTCACTTCTACCATTTGGCAGCCCGTTTTCATAGCACTATCACATGTGTTTGGACGTAGACCGTTACTCTTGCTCTCACTCATTCTGTTTACAATTGGCTCTAGTCTGGGGGGAGCAGCACACAGTATGGCATCGTTGTTAGTAGGCCGTTGTCTGCAAGGAAGTGGTGTTGGTGGCATTCTTGCACTCACAGAAGCTTTAATAACGGATACGGTGCCATTACGCCAAAGAGGAAATGCAATGGCTCTTTTAGGCGTGGTATGAGCATTGGGTAGTGTCACTGGACCACTAATTGGTGGTATCTTGGCTGAGAAAAATGATTGGAGATGGATATTCTACCTCAATCTACCCATAATTGCAGTAGGATTTGTAGGATGTGTTTTGTTCTTGAAATTGGAGAGAAAAGAAAGAACGATAGAGGAGAAATTGTCAGAAATTGATTTCATCGGATCGATTATATTTGTTGGGTCACTGACCTCGTTTCTTATCCCCTTGACTTGGTGCGGAGTGAATTATTCATGGAGAAGCTGGCACACTTTGGTCCCACTGCTAATAGGAGCTACTGGACTTGTTGTTTTCTGCATATACGAAGCGTTGCTTGCAAAGAAGCCCATCATACCAACTCAACTTTTCCGCAATCCTTCAACGACAATCGCTTACTTTTGTACTTTCTTGCATGGGATGATCCTTTGGTCAATCGTCTATTATGCACCCTTCTACTTTATGTCTGTCCAAGGCTACACATCAATGATGGCAGGTGTGGCCGCCCTTCCGGAAACCCTCACTATTGTTCCCATGGCCATGATCGTTGGAATTATCGCTGCAAAAACAGGAAAATATCGCTGGAGCCTATGGCTTGGATGGGCTTTAACAGTCTTCGGCTGCGGTACGCTATATCTTCTTGATGTTGGAACGCCGGTTGTGGCATGGATCTTCTTGATGCTAGGAAGTGGTGTTGGTATGGGGCTTTTGTATCCAGCTATGAGTTTAGCTATTCAAGCTTCGGCTCCACAGAAGGATGCTGCTACTGCAGCAGGGTTATTCACGTTCTTTAGGGCGTTGGGTCAGACGGTTGGGGTTGCAATGTAAGTTATTGTCTTTTTCTTCGTGTTGTTGTATGTTCCTCGACTTTTTTTCAGCTTTTGTTTCTTGAATCATCACCCAGTGATTACTTTTCTGTTTCCTTCATTGTTCCTCCATCTCTTCGACAATAGCAGTAGTTTCATGGCTGTCGTATTCGTCTCCTGTCATTCGTCAATTATTGTCATCGGGAGTTGTCTTGGAGAGGCTACTCACGTCGCCATGCAAAAATGCGTTGCTTCTTCTCTCTGTATCAGATCCGTCGCTGTCGAAGCCTGTAGGCTACTGAAAAATTATTTACACCTACCGCGGATAATTCGCCCCGCAGGTACCTGTTGAACAACCTAGTCGAAGTCTAACTTTCGGTTGTTATAGCTCTGGGAAGTTCTTCCTTCTATGGTAGCTCTTTCCTTTTCTGCATAACAAGCAGTGTCCCGAATTGGCTCTCCATTCTAACTCCATTTATTTTCCAAACTTTCTTCCGCTTGTTGTTCGTCTAGGCGAGCGCTCTTCAAAGTCGTTCCTATTAAGATTTGTGACTACCATTCCATTTTGAGCATTTGCTAAAAGTAATTAGTGGAGGTGGTATATTACAGAATAGAATGCTTGCTGAACTCAGAGCCTCTCGAGAATTTACCATACTTGCAGCACAATTTGGATACACTCTCGAAAAGGTGGCTGCCAATATTGTGGCTTTAATCCCATTGATTAATGCTCTACCATCCGATAATGCGGAAGTAGTGGACTTTAGGCTTGTATCTGCAAGATCCATTAGGACTATCTGGTTTGCCATGTGTATATTTGCTGGATTTGGATTGATCGCTAGTTGTTTTATCAAGAGCTATGGTCTCGATCAGGCTCTTGTGACGGATCAAGGCTTTGCAATTGGGGTGAAGAAGGTTGATCTCGAGAACACGGAGATAATTAAGAAAGTTGACGAGTTTGAGACTTCGAAATCGTCTGTGAAGGAAGAAGTCAAGGAGGTGATTGATTCACCTCACTTATCAGACAATCGAAGTATTGGCAAGAAGAGTGAATGGAAGAAGTTGAACTTATTCGGCAACCGGAAAAGTATTCAGTCGAATGATATAGAAAAGTTGAAGCTTTCTACTGTTGAGAAAATGGAATACTTGAAGATGCCAGAAAAAGACACTGGTTCTATGTTTGGAAAAGATTATTAGATGTAAATCTTATAAATATGAGAAGTTTTACCATTGTTCTTTGAATGAACTTGTTTCTATTGATCCCACGAACTGCTGCCTTTCCAAAATACTTTGTGTGCTACTGAATGGTCATGTTTATTGCAATTTACACATAGGCACGTAGGTAATCAAACAATTTCTTTCAATAATTCAAGTAAATCAACATCTTGGTACTATTAGGAATTTCTCTGACTATCCATTCTGTCTATACATCCGTATCTTCTCCTGCACAGTGAATTAAAACAGTATTTTGTGTATATCAGAGTTGTTCCATCTTCAAGACCTCGAATTGTAGAATTATAATTGGCTCGCTAGAGGTTTCCATTGTTTATCCCCCACGGCTCGTCACAACCTCTGCCGTTGTTTTCATTTTCAAATCATACGGCTTCATCTTGAACAATCCACAAACTTCTTCCTAAAGTACAATTTCTCTTGCCAGGCTATCTTGTTCTCCTTTCCTTGATTTTACAGGTTCAATACACAATCTGCGGATATTTATTACAACAACCACGCGCAACTTCAGAACTTCCACCAATATCTGGGTAATTCTTCAATATGACAGACAAAATCAAATCCAAAGCCAATATACCTCACGGAAGTTCATTTAAACCTGCGCCAGGAAGGAAAGGAAGAGATGGAGAGCGAAGCAAAGTTACTCAAGCTTGCGATCAATGTAGAAAGTAAGCTTTCCGAGATTCACCCCCCTTTATTCAAACATACATTCACTTGGAGGTAATTGGGTAAATTAGTATGATCTTACTAATTGTCGCACAGGGGGAAATCAAGGTGCTCTGGTAATATGCCATGTACTAACTGCGTTTATGATAAGAAGGATTGTTCATACAATAATGATTACTCCCGTGGTCGGCGAACAAAGATCCTGCCAAACCCGAATTATAAACCTGACCCTAAGCACAAAGTCTTCGTTGGTGGATCTAATCTAGCTAATTCTGGATCTTCAAAAGAAGGAGACGACGCGCAAATGCCACCCGTACTAGGTCCATTTGGCGAGAATCTAAACTTCAATCAAATGATGACGCAACCTCAACAGTCGGCGACCAATAGCTCAGTTGCTAATCTGGTTCAAGAAGCAAAGCAGAGATTTGATCAAAATGCACCGGTTTCTGTTCTTGCATACGGTGATCTACCAATGCCTATCAGCCAACCTGGATTGGTTACTCTGCCAAGTCCTGACGATGGTGCTAAACTTGTTCAAATTTATTTTGACAAGTTCTCCCCGAGTATACTCTTTTTTCACCGACCGAGTGTTGAAAGATGGGCAGAAGAGTTGTTAGAGGCTGGTGGTAATCTCCTGCAGAAAGATTATCTTAGAAGCAGGAATGCTATCGTTTTCATGATCTTTGCTTCGGCCCAGGCTTACAGTGCAAAATCGGAGTCTCTGGATGACAGGTCAGTTAATGATCCTTCGCTTTTATTCTTCTGCTAATCTTTCCATCTTCAACAGTATGCTCAATTGTCAATTAGCAGACGAACAATTGAAATCCGAAACTGGTCCACCACAATTAACTAGCATTCAAGCACGACTTCTCCAATGCTTCTATCTCATTGCCAGAGGTAGAATCAACCAATGCTGGAGCACTTTTTCCAACGTCGTCAGCTTAATCTTCACTCTTGGATTACACAGATACTATAGTAAGAGAAATATTGTTGATTTGATTGAGGTGGAGTGTCAAAAGCGAGTTTTCTGGGCAGCTTTTTATCTGGATAAATTTCTGAGTTGTGCTTTGGAGAGACCACAACGTCTTAAACTTGATGATATTGATCAGGTAAGCTTTTTGTTTCTGCTAAATCAACATGCAAAGTTCTGCATACTCTATGTTAGCAGATTTGTTGGACATTGATTTGTCAAGACAGTGGCCCCTTTTTCGAGTCAAGAAGAGCTTCTATTCGAATACATGAGGGTCGGATAATCAACCCTAACAATTATGGCAGACGTCAGACTTCAGATGTCAGCTATATTTTGTTTGCACTGCAGGTGTTTAGAGATGAATGAATATAACTACATAATGAATATGTTTAGATCAAAGAACTAGCTAACAATTTTATTAGGAGTTACCAAAGACTCTCAACGACAGACAATTCACACCCAACAACCTTATACCTGCTTCTCCAGATGATCTCTCCACAAACCTTGCATCCAATCTCCAATTCGAGTAAGTGATTCCTTTCTACTATCGACTTCAAAACCACCACTAATCAAGATACCCAGACTCGCAATCATCATATGCAACATCCTCGACGATTTCTACGGATTCCGCATATACAACCCCGAAGAACGCCACAACGCGGTCCAAACCTACCTTACCAACACCTTTCCCTCCTGGAAGAACAAAGCAACCTCATTAATCCACGCCAATCCTGGAAACTTGAACGAAGTACAAAATCGTCAAAGATCAGAATTATGGTTAACATATCATCATACCAAGATTCTTCTCCTTCGTACCTACCTTCTCGTTCCTGAGTGCGATATGGCGGAAGATGGAATGATTGGAGCCCTTACAGAAGCGTGTAGATATGTTTGCGAAATCGTGCAGCCGCGTCCTAAGGGATTTATAAAAGAGGATGAGGGAACGATTGCGAAACATGAGTTTCCAATCTATGCGGATTTTGTCAAATCGGTCGCTTTTAGAAGTGCTTGGGTATGTTTTGTTTTATCTCTTCATATCTTTTATTTATTTGGGAGACTTAAAAGCTAACTTCCTTACCTATCAGATCCCTCAGTATATCATCTTCACCGCCGCGACAGTAACATACATTACAGGTACCCTAAGTCCCTCAGAAGTATGCAAACCCGACAACAAAATCATGCACAATGTTCAAATCCTCCATGCACCCCTTGAGAAAATCGCATTTCCAGGTTCATTCATGGGATTATGTGTTTCGGTTCTGGATGAGTTGAAAATTGCAGTTGATGAGGCGATTGAGCGTCGTTCATACGATTTGGATAATGCGGAAAATGAGGATGATGGATTGGTGGAGGAGCGGGAGAATTTGGGCAGGTATCTCTTGATGGCTAGGGAGAAGTTGGAGGAGGGTGGGGATGTAGATATGGGTATGGGTATGGGATTGCAGAGAAATGATCTACGTATTGGTAGAGGTGGATCTGATGTTATGAGTCGTTTTCGCTATTGGGGCTTTGCGAGACTTAATAATCGGATTATGGAGTGTGGATGGTAGCTTTGGATGGGTTGAAATGGGAGGGGATTGGATCTTAATTAAATTGGGCTTTGTGATTTTAGGACCACGCTTCTTTTTTTGGTCTTGGTCGGTGACCTAGTTGTCGTTCTGGACGTTGTTGTCAACTTTGAGATGAAATAGGGTTGATCAGATATTTTGCGGAATAGAACAAGATGATACAAAGCATAGTCATATGGATATGGATATGGATATGGATATGGATATGGTGTACCATACATCACACTATGCGGTTCTTACAAGAAGATTGGTAGATAGTCAAAAGATTTAAATGCACAAGTAATCAGTCAATTAATTTATCATTTTTTAATGAATTAAATGTCTCAATTTTGATGCAAGATGCGATGAGTGATGCAGTGTTGGTGAAGATGAATGGTAAATAATTAATAACGACCACCAGTGGGTGTGCGGATTGATGGGACACTCCTTAACTTTAGATATTTTTGATTGTTTTATTCTTCAATTGTTTGATCTCAGAATTTAAGTTTCCATTTTTCAATTTCTAGTAAATCATTACAAAAATTCTTAAAATATAAAAACTGACATCTTAAGAGATATCTCCAAGTCAATTTTTGAAGTGTCCCATCAGTCCATATACCCATTGGTGGACCTAAGCAGACACAAGTGTTCCACATCGGGGTCTTGATGGGTAAAAGAAAGACACACTTTGCAGAGTGGGTGTGGATGTATTTCACAGGGAAAATGGCACTTTGAATTCTAGATATATCTATGGTTTAGATTACCATTCACTTTGATAGTTTAGAGTAAGTTTACAGGTGCTGAGATATTCTAGTGAGTACGGGTGCGGATAAGTTACCTGGAGCTCTGGGCCACCGTTCGGGGATGTTTTGGTTGGTGGTATGGGTTTTGTTAGGGATCCGTAGAGATTGGTCAGGACTCAGGAACGGGAGTGAGTAGATTGATGATTTGGGCAGATGGGACTTTACAGAGAGAGAGAGAGAGATGAATGATAGATAGGAGGATACAACTTGGGAGTATGTGATTGTGTAGAATGGAAAAGTAGAGCGACGAGGAATTGACCACTAGAACGAATTTAATGTTAGGTCTGACTCGTATCTCAATTTTTTATACTAGTGGTGCTTTCTCAAATGGCAGGTGCACTTCTACGTGGTGATGAGTTGAATATGATGAATATTTATCTGTATTTCTGTGTATGAAATGTCAATTGATCATAGCCGTTGCTGGGACTACAAAGTACCATATTCGAACAAATGCAAAAGTGAGAATACCGATGCGGCTTCTTTGACCTGTAGTATGATTTTTGAACTCATTCAATACGTATACGCTCTGAAGAGCAAAGTAGTAATACGGTAGTATATCTTAGCACGGAAGCGTTTATAGCCGAAGGTCTTGTGTTTTCGGCGGAGAATCACGTTTGGTTCATGTGGATATGAAAGAGGTGTCTATTATTGTTGGGATGACCGTAACTGAGACTACAGATACCTAAGTTTATAGTCATGGTATTGATTCTTAACGCAGGGAAGAACCTAGGATACCCAGAGACTGATGAACATACTTCCAGCTTTGGATCACAACTTTCACCTACTTAGTATCATTACGGCTTGATATATCCCAACTCTCGACCCAAGCAAACAAGCATAACCAGTTCAAACATCACTACTATTGCTTTCACAGTTCTCACCCGATGACTAGAAAATTGATACATCCCTTGCATTTTTAAGTTTTGGAGTGAAAGTGTATTTACGAATCAAGCACTATAACACTTTTATTCTTCACGGATATCTGTCGTGTAATACTAGGTTGGATTACGGTGAGGTTTGTCTATGCGTCGGTTTGAAAGCCGAAATCCCGCACATCTCACTAGCGTTATGGTTGCCACAGGGAAGGAAAATCGAGCTGTTAACCGAAATGTACCGAATGAACTCCTATGCACCCCGGACTCGAGAACATCGTTTCCATAAACTGTGGAGGCATCAAATGTGTAAAATTCTTATAATAATAATAATCGATTTCTGGTAGACTTGGGTATCATATTGCAGGGCGACGAGGCCAAAGGTGGTTGTTTAACCCATCTCACCTAACCCATCTCACCTAACCCAGATCCCTATACCAGAGGAAATTTAGCGTCAGTTCGTCGGTATTGACAATGAACAACCAAATTAAAGTTTCGATTTCGGTAGATCTGGCGTGATCCATGCAGCTCCGATAACGAAAAACATTGTAGAGTACGTTAATGAGAAAAAATCGACAATTATATTTATGTGAATTTTAAATCAAAACACCATTTCATTCACTTGATATTCATTTTTGAATCGAATTCCCCAGAAGGAATCTTCGTTCGTGTTCTAGTTTGGATCTGTCAACTCCTTCTCTTCTCCCGTGCTTCTCGCGTAATAATTGCTTTTAGACAGAAGTGATCTACGCATTTAGGTGTTTTTGTATCGATACCCTCGACGGGATCAAGTGAAATAGCCGACACTAAAGCAAATCTGGAATGATCTTAACACTTTCCTGAATGTTGTTGATAATAATAATAAGAAGAAAAGTGGAGTTCATCGAAGAGAAAATCCAAGTCAACAAATGATATGGCGTAAAGCTCTTCACTTAGCCTTACTACCATCACCAGAAAAGATACGGAGTGCCATTTCCTCTGAATTGAAACATGTACACACACGTGACCACATAAAAGCGTAGCTCGACTGATTGAACGAGATTCTATAACTATCCTTCTCTTCCCTCCTAATCTGCTTTCTCTTTTTTGTCGGGTTTCAGCCACTTTCTCTACACCACCTCAAACTCGGCTCAATCAAAAGATCACAAAAACCTCATTCGCATACCATTATCATAGCCATTGAATATTCTATCATATTCATAAATATAGCTACTCATTCAACCACTCATTCAACCATCAAAACATTGACAAGAGCATCATCTACAATCTTTTTGAGATTATCCATAAGTGATTGATAGATCTTGGCTCTCGGCATATCCCCCAGTCAAGTTTTCAATCTTGCTTTACTCTTAGCCTCTGAATATAAACCCATCACCTTTTCTCTCCTCTTTTCTCCTTTCTAAAAGGATCTGAGATTTCAATTCTTCTTGTGGCAACACAAATCTGAGAAAACAAATCGTGCGTGCATCGCTAAGTATTACTGAAAACCTCCAAAATACTTGACTCCTTTACTTGATTGAATGCTAATTATGGTATTCACAGCAACAGTACATTCGTTGAAAGTCTCAAACTTCCCATCAAAAAATAAATCTTCCGACTAAAATCATCAACCTGCCAACAAAATGAATCAACCTGGTCATCCAGCCTCGATAAGGCGTCGTTCATTCGCTGTTTATTCTGCGGTTTTGTATGCTGCTGCCCGAAGCAGAGCTTTGACAAATCATAATAGCATTAACGCTGTCCAAGTAAATCGAGACGCTCAGGCTGTTGACAGTGCTCAAACTGCTGGTCATGCTCCAGTCACTGACTACGCTCAATTCACTGGCCATGCTGAAGACATTAGCTAAACTCAAGTTGCTAGCTATATTCAATCTATCAACAATGCTAGAAACGTTAGCGGTACTCAAGCTAATTACGGTACTCAAACTGCCGAAGTCAATCAAGCCTCTCAGGTCACCAATACTCCTCAAGCTACTGTAGCTGGCTTGAATTCTTTGGCAAGCTACGGCTACACCAGCGGTGCCTCTACTCCACTTTCCTTTTCAGGCAGCGTCTTCAGTGCTCTACCTTCCCCTGCAGGTAGCATTTTTACTGTCATGAATGACAATATTCCCAGACGCCCAGTCCTCCTACGTAGTCAATTCGCGGCTCAAAATAGATATGATCTTCACCATAGAAACCCATATCATTCTAGTCTTCCCACCCAAAGTGATCTACGTGGAAACAACTATGAGAATGATGATGGAAATTATAATGGCGATGATGATACTAATGAGGGAGAAGAGAACAACCTCCTTGTTAATCAGATGGCCAGATTGTCTTTGAATGAAGATATGGTATGTCTGATTTCCATTATTCTTGTTCTTTTGTCACTTTTGCTGTCTGTCACATATGCAAGTTGGCATACTCTCTGTTCTGTTTTGTCTTTAATATCATTTCCTCGACCTTGAACTTGTGCTTCTAATTCAATTAGAGCGTTCAACACCCTCTCCCACCCTCCCCCCTTTCTTCCCTTCCCTTTCCTTTAAACCTTGAGAGAAAGTACAAACTCTTCATTTCTTTTCCCTTTCCAATCATTTAGTTCGGGAGAGGAATTTGATTGGTCCATGCTTGATAAATAATATCATATTTCAGTAAAAGATCCAATTCGATGAGATGATTCAGTTATCAAGAATCTCAGGATCATGAAAGATATTCAATCTCTGAGAGCTGCTGATTATCATTTTCACAAAAGTGGCACAACAAGAGTATATAAACTTACAACTCAAGATGGGATGTGAAAGAGACCAAGACAGGGGAATTCAGCTCATTTATGCAGGGTTTTGAACAAGCTGTCATGATGACCTCCGCTTCTTAGTCCACGATCATCAAAGATCAAAGATCGGAGGGTAACTGCAATACTATGTTCTAATTAGTGTCAAGTATGTACACTAATTGATCAAGTTATTATCATATGACTCTTCTATTATCGTTCTTGGCTATTGCCTGTTTCTTTTACTACTTTATGCCTGCCATTTGCACTACATCTTGATTTTCTTTTTTGAATAAATTATGAGATGAACTAGTCAAAAGCTAACAATGAATGAAAAAAAGAACACCGCCATCGCCGAAGTCAATGATAATGACGTATCTTATTTCACAATGATACCAGAAGAATCTATAGGCTTCCTTCAAGCACCCAGAAACGACGTAGATGCCGGCATTAACCAGCTCAATCTTGCAATTAATGCGTCTGGTGGTTCCGATACAATGCAACACTAAGGTTTACCACCGGTATGATATAAATAATCCACAAAATCTCTTAGCATATCAGATTTACTTCCCCTTCCTTCATTGACAAAGAAAAGAAAAGAAACTTGAAGCTAATAAATCAAGACCGTAGTCTTTCGAAGGGTTATAATTTCTTACAATATAAATGGACATGTGTTCTACCTCGATTAGCTTCTTCCCTGCCACCGATGACTCCTTTATACTGTCGACAATTTCTCTCTATCACCACGGATAACAGAACTTCAGACTTTAAACATACAAAGCTTTTTGCACGAAGAAGTTTTGAGTTGATCAACAATGCTTCTTTTGATAGCATTCAGGCTAGCCCCCAGATCATACGACATTTTTGGCACTAGAAAAGAATAGGAATAAAGGGAAGGCTATTTTAAGGCGATACCTCAGTCAAGACACCTGTCACAATTACGTTTAGGATATTCGACTCCTTAATGACTACGATGTGTCATCCAGTACAGTTATTTGCGCTATGATTTTTGTGCGATATAAATTGAGTCCCCACACCTTCTACCACTTGGATAGTTAGGAGTGTGTGATACCTAGCGACTCTACGATTATAGCTTTTGTATACTTTTATTCTTGTCTACAACTCTTTTTCTTCTTTACTCCAACTTCAAGCGGTACGATTTAGCCACTCGCTTCTTTTTCCTCTCTAGGTAACAGGAGCGTGCGATACCTAATGATTTTACTATTACGACTTTTTGATGAGATACGGAAGTACTATTATCTAAGCCTAAATACCACGTGATTCATGATCATAATTCTCTTTTGATTTATTAGTTTGGTACATTAGTTTGGGTGTTCTTTAGGGACATTATTTTAGGACATTATTTTGGGGTGTTGTTTAAGAACATCATTTGATAGAAGTATATTATTTGACATTTTGTTATCGAGTTTTGCGTATGAAAAGTCTGTATTTACCAAAAAGAAAAAGGCGACCGGTGGGATAGAAAATGATTTTGAATATTCCTTTTGGAGAAATCATGTATATTAAAACCCCAGAGTTCTTACTAGATGAGAGTTCCTTTCTATCGGAAGCTACAAAAAAAGTTTAAAACCCCAAATGGGGAACTATAAGACTTCTAAATAACCTGATGATTTGAAAATCGTATACTTGTTCCGGTAAAACCAACTAATATCGCAAAATTGTATAGCTTTCCTTCGTTCTTTCAAAAATTTCCTGGAAATTGTCGTTCATTACATCTACGACCGAACTAATATCTAGCGATGCAGATTTTTTTTACAAAACCTTCATGATACTATACTACTAGATCTAGAATATCTCCGCTTGTCTCATAAATATACTAATAGTGACAATGGGGGAGGTGATTATCTCGCTTGACCTCGAATTAGCTACGCGTAACGACCTCGCTTAGCTCTTCGCAGCTTACCTTTCCTCACTTTATTCTCTTTCTTATTCAGTATTTGAATTTCTCTCTCCTCTTTTCTTTCCCCTTCTCCTAACATCTCTCCCATCCCACAAATAAGACCAGAGCCCCTTGAAATCACCCTCTCCCACCCCATCCCATCCCATCTCATATTCCCAACCTCCCTAAGCATCTCCCCACTACCACTAACACAAATTTAATCATCCATTATACTTCATCTCCGCATAATAACTATCTCTCTAAACTTAATTCGCTTCCTAGTTTTGATACTTCTGATTGAATAATTCCATTTATCTCGAGTTTATTCTCCACCCACGTGATTTATCCACTCCAAATCTTTTGCTAAATTTTACTATAAAAGTATCTTTATCACCCTGTTGTATTATTTGCTCCTCCAGTTTATTCATCTATTCATTCATCTCATATCATTATATATTCCACTCCCAGTCACTCATGTACCTTCTCTAACTTTATAGTCTCACAACCTCACAGCCTGCCAGAATCTCCAGACATCTTCATCACCTCTCCATCCCTCCATCCCACAGCATTCTTCCATACAATATACCTCTCTTCATCCCCGTTTCCTTTCCTTTCATCTCTCTCCTCTCCAGCAAATTCTCCAAACTCAAACACCACACACACTCCTCCCCTCCCCCCCAAAGATTCTCTAAACCCAACAGTCTAGATCTCCGCCCCCGCCCTCTAACTTCCCATACTCACCCCCAATATCCAAAATAGTATCCAAACAGAGGATTTCCATTGCTCATTGCTCATTCAACAAACCTGAAATCACTATCAGTAAATTCGATACTGTATGAACAAGTGAATGATCTTCTACAGTATAGCTTTTAGCGAATGCGGAAGAGACTAGCTCTTTCGCATCGTCATAGCTCTCTATTTAAAAGCTATGGAAATCAAGTAGTTAGTTCTCTAAATAGAATACAACTTTGACAATTAGGACTTACGAATAACCGTAGGTACTACATCATCTGTATCCTTCTCACTTCGTTTGTACGAACAATAGCTTCTTTCAAATCTGATAAAATTAACAAGACCGATATCCGGTCCTATGCATTCTGTGAAAAGAAAGGACATTGGCAAAAGGACTATACTGTGTATATTAAAGTAAAGAAAGCTTAGCTCTCAGACAAAAAGACTAATAATGGTGCTTTCGCACAAGTAGCTATAGCAGACGAATATACTGGTTCCATTTATTCTCCTAAAGCAATGTATATGCAAACCTCAAGTGACATATAGATTACCCCAGGAGAATAAATGGAATCAGTGTATTTGTTTGAAATAGCTACTCGTGCGAAAGCATCATTATTCTATTCAGTGCCAAGTTATCGGGTGTGGGTCTTTGTGTACGACATGATCTTTAATCATACATTTTACCACTGTGCCACCTGGGCTCATAGTCTATTGGAAATAGAAAGAGATGTTTGTTACCAATTATAATCCACTATCTCAGTGAAAAAAAAATGAGAAAAAGACAAGTGGTCATAATGACACACGGGCGGACGCATTGAATGAAATGATGATATAAAATGCGGAGGGATTGAAAATCATGGTTTATTCTTATTCATATTCTTACTACTAGAGTATGAGAAATATGTTTTCGTGGTTAGAAGATTAGTGACTATTATCCTTATTCATCATGAGATTATATTACAATATTTTCTTGAAAGTTTCAAAATGTTTTGATTTCTTTACGAAAATAAGGAACTGTATGGAATGAAAATAGTAGTAATGATATTCATGCATGCATCAGGAGAGAAAGGAGTGTGAAGAAAAATATATTTAGGAACACTAATTGATCGTTCTTATAATGCTTCTGATGTGAATAATATTACTACTCTTTTTCTTAATATCTCATCCTCAAATTTCTTCATTTCATCCACCTTATGAGGTAGCCGTGTTGGCTGGAGGACTGGTACACGTCGATATAGATGTCCACTACAATCAACCCAATTTCATTAGTATGAGTACCTAGCATCCTCACATTTACCGAAAGAAATGAATATGAAAGTAATGAGAGTGCTTACGGGTAAAGAAGAAGTTGAGGTTGAAGGTCCGGAAATGGTTTCGGCTTTAACCAAGACTGGAATGATAGATCCGGTTACTAAGCTGAAGACTTGGTGGTGTAGAACTGTGTGTTGTAGGTTAGAACTATGCAATATTTTGAAATTAAATTAATAAATATTGGATGGAGATGGAGATGGCATCAAGAGTCTCTTAATGACACCTCCCAAGAGATCAGTTTGGATTGAGTTATTTACCCATCCCAACCGTGGTCCGAACTTTTCCACAATGACCTATTTTTCCATGGAAAGAACATCGAGCAATATATATATGCCTTTCCACTCAAGAAAGCAACAACCCAACGCAAAAATCAAGCAAAGAAATAGAAAAATCATACCTCTCAAAATACTAGCAATTTCTCCCGAATGACTTGTGATACTCAACCAAGTATGATCATCACTTCCAAAAACATCATCCAAAACCTTCTTACTTCTAATATCCTGATCGATAGAAACCTCACCCTCCAATGCCTTCCAGAATGGATCATTCTCTGCGAATCCTTTCTCAATTTTGTATGAAGGGAATGATTCATGGATGAAAGTGCGGTTACTTCTTCGATCACAAGTATGACCAGAAATGCCTTCTCTGAAGAGTTCTTTAACCAACGGCTTGAAAGGACGAGATTTAGGAAGCGGAAGGGTGGAGAATGTAATATTGGATGTTTGGAGACAGCGATAGAGTGGGGAGGTGTAGTAAGATTGGGGGAGGGGAATGTTTTGGAGCTGGATGCGGGAAAGCCAGTAGTTGGATGCTTTTTGAGCTTGGGTAATCCCCTTGGGATCTAAATGAGCGTCTGCCCACTGAAAATTATTAGATTGTTTTCGATAAATTCAGAGGTAGGGTGTCCAATAGTCCAAACTGCAATCCAACAACAAAAATTATCAAATCTCCAAACCAATCAAAACATTCAAATCATTTGAGATATTGAGATATTGAATTTGATTGGAATATTGAACTATTTTCAGAGTTCCGATGGCTTTTGGACATTCAAAACCTCATATTGTTGGACTGTAGTTCGGACTATTGGATACTTTGTTAAGAGATAGATTGTGGACTCGTGATACATACTGTGACAGTGGCATTACCATCCAATTCGGAATAATAGCACTACATTCATTAGTTTCATCTCGCAACTAGATTTTATTTGATCAGAAGTACATACATTCCACTATATCCACCATTAGCGATCGTTTCATCAATATATCTCTCGAATATGAAAACTTACAGCAGGAGTTCCATAATAAGTCTCAGCAGCATTATGCCATCCTTCACCATGTCTCCCCATGAACAAAACTTTATAGTTCACATTCTTCTTCGAATTCTCATTCAAAGAAGTCACATATCTCTCAAATCTTTCCCATTGACTTGTACCATTAGAAGCACGGGAATCCGTAGGATAAGTTCGATTTATGAGACCAAAATTCCATTGAGTCTATGAACATGATTAGATTAGCCTTGTAAACCTAACATATGTGATCCAGAGATGAAGAAAGATAGGAGTTCATACATAATCGAAAGTCGACGGAACGGTCGTCGCTTCATCTTGTAAAAAGAACCCTGGTACAGCAGTATAATTTATCCAACTCTTACCATGCGATCCGGAGTTTGATCGAGCATCATAATAAGGAGCTGGAGTAGCATGAGGAAACTGAGCACCCGGAACCGCACCTGCGATCGAGAGGAAGCTTAACCAAATCGTTAACGAAAACATGACGACAAACGATACAATAATTGAACTTAAGAGCCGACAACTGAGATATTCCATTGCCAAGAGCAGGAATTCATCATCCTTTTATATACAGATAAAAAGTCAATCTCCCCATGCATCCAGGATACATATTGGAATCCATCCCAGAGATGGCGAAAAGTAAATTATCTCTGCAGACACACAAAGTTCGGATGAAGTTGAGGTCCTATGGTTGATGCACGTGGAGGAGAATAACCCACTTGGCTTATGAGGAAAAAGCGGGGTATATCCATGAATCTTGCGGAGATGCTTCCTGTGTGGTGAGTGAAGCCGGAAGGTTGTATAGTATAACACGTGATGAGTTGATGAAATGAAAGGAAGAGGAAATCAAGTTATCTTGTATTATTTCCCTTCGAGATCTTCAATGGTCTCCAAAATGTTAGTGTCGCTGAGTTGTGTCGTTCGAATTGGTGGTAGAGACCAAGAATCAAACGAGATGTCTTTCACGTGATCATCCGAAATGTCCAAAACCTCGCAGGTTTTAAGTTTAATTCAGCTCGTACAGTCAATGGCAAGAGATCCATGTTTTTCAAATGCTAGAACTCAAAACTAGAGCGATAATGAAAAACATTCATGAGATGGAAGAACAAACTCGCCTTATCGGGTAAGAATATCCATCTTTCCTCTGATTCGTCAGATAAGATGATTAACACTTCACTCGAGCATGAGGGGATTTGCAGGCACGCGTATTTCATACATACATCTCAACGACATCCATCCCAGCGGCTTATTTGATGTAAATAAATCTAGACAATAAGATTCCTCAATTACCAAGCTCCTCAATCAATCTACGGTAATCTTCTAGGCCCTTCATAACATACCTACTAATGACGACGAATACGTCCCACGCCGGAGGAATGGCAATCTCGGAATCATTTCTCGATTCCTTGTGGGACATTGTGGAAAATACCACTCACTACATAAATACAATACGCATACCCATACTAGGAGAATGGTCATTCCGATCGATCTTCCAAATTGTTTTGATATGGTATCTTGTAATCCGGCTATCGACTCGAAGTACTCAGCTGGAGGAATATAGAAAGCGACTTCAAAATGCCGAAGCGCAGATTCAAAGGGATGAAAAATCCCGACAAGAAGTTGCAGAGATAGCTTCAGACCTCAAGGGGATGCTGAAAGAGAAATCGTCATTACTGGAGAATAGTCAAGAGCTGGCTTCGATTGTGGAAAAGGTGGATGGGATTTCCATGGCCACGGCTACTGCGCAACAAACAAATATTTCCAAATCGATATCTTCTCCATCCGGTCCAAGAATGACTATTAGTCAAGTGAGTCTCACAATTAATTCCGAAAATCACAATTCATCTAACACCATACAGCTCTACATCTACCCCATCAAATCTCTCCGAAGATGTTCACTCCCCTCGGCAACTCTAACCAAAGAAGGATTTTCCTACGATCGCAAATTCATGCTGCTCCGCGTGCGCGATCCCAATTCTAAATGGGGTCCGTATCAAAATATGCACATACCCGAGTTTCCAGAAATGGCCTTATTCCACACCTCCATCACAGACTCCACTCTGCACGTAACCTACCACGCCCCCTCATCCTCCTCCGCACCAACTCCCACCCCTCCCCACCCCACTCTAACCATCGACCTCTCCCCCTCTACCTTCTCGCACCTCCCCAAAATCTCAATCACCATGCACAAAAGCCCCATCACAGCCTACGACATGGGAGCCCCCTACAACAACTGGTTCACGCAATATTTCGGATACCCGGTACTCCTCGACTACGCGGGCGCCAACCGCCGTCTCGTACTCGGGAACCTCCCCGGAAAACCCGCAACCTACACACCCTCTCCCCCTACTCCAACCCTCCTCCACAAAATCCCGCTCCTCAATTCCCTCCTCCCCACCCCCACCCCCTCATCCATCATCTTCAACGACTGCGCCCCCTACCTCATCATCACCCAATCCTCCTGCGACGACGTGACCAGCCGACTCCCCACCCCAGGCCCCAAAATGGACATAACAAAATTCCGCGCCAACATCATAATCTCAGGTTCTCCACAAACCTACGATGAAAATTACTGGGGAGGACTAACCTTCTCCTCCTCCTCCTCCTCCTCTCACAAAAAAGAAATCCTCCTAACCGCCAACTGCGGCCGCTGCGTATCCCTCAACGTCGACTACGAAAGAGGCGTCGCCGCCCCCAAAGACCAAGAAGTCCTAAAACTACTCATGAAAGACCGACGCGTAGACGAAGGCATGAAATACAGTCCCATATTCGGCCGCTACGGATTTCTCGGAAACGGGAATGCCGACGAAGGACAAATCTTGAGAGTTGGCGACGCCGTGCAAGTTTCGAGACGAAACAAAGAGAGGACGAGATTTTGTGAGTTTTTTTTTTTTGGTTGTTGGTGGTCTTCACTCTTCCCTCTTCCCTTTGTCATAATAACCCCAAATCCCAAATCCCAAATCCCAAACCCAAAACTCAATCCAAGCTAATCACATATACACAAACATCAGACTGGCCCGGCATCTCCACCTAACACCTAACACCTAACGATCCTCTCGATATTTATTATTATACATAGCTATCCAGCTATCCACCCCGGTAGCAAGTAGTAAGTACCAAGTAGAAGGAAATAAACCAGCCAGACATTTATTAGTATCGAGTATCTAATTCAATATCCATCTACCATCTACCATCTGTTCACCATTTGTTTAATTTTTCCATTGTATGATATTGATATTGATATCCGAATCTATTTTTATTAATTATTCAAATTTTAATTAAAAAATAAATCATTATAAAATTTCCTAAGATATATGAATCAATATGTTAAGAGAGATACAAGCCCATCTTTATAGTGTCCTATCTATCCGTCCATGCACCCACTAGTGATTCATTCATTCACATATACACTCACTCACACAATGCATTCATTAATTCATACACACGTATACAAAAAATGTATATAAATTTATTTTATTTCATCTCAACTCATCTCGTCTAATCTTATTTCTTCCCTTCCCCTTTCTTTTATTCGCTAATCTCCACCTCCACCTCCACCTCCCCTTCCTTTCCCACCCCCCACAATCCAAATCCAGATCATTGCTCATCTCATCCCTCCAAACATGAAAAACATAGACTTTGGTATCATAACATTATGCATGTATGCACATCCAAATAATTTCTCCAATCAATCAATCCATCACACAATCCATTACCACAAACAAATCTATCCCTCTACAAAATTCCCCAAAATCCTTTCTGTCATCCATCCATACGTCCCCCTATTAAATGCAAATTCCCCCAATTTGTCAATAACCAAACCATGCGTCCGTCCATCCCCGTCCCAGGCCCCAAATACACGCATGCTATGGGAATATCGAGAAAAAAGAAGGGTCGAACGCCTGCCAGTTCAGC
The DNA here is from genome assembly GCA_004379285.1 of Botryotinia calthae. NCBI lineage: Eukaryota > Fungi > Ascomycota > Leotiomycetes > Helotiales > Sclerotiniaceae > Botryotinia > Botryotinia calthae. The sequence continues at coordinate 23,740 of PHWZ01000441.1, forward strand.
TACAACCAAACCAAAACAAAGCCAAATTCGACAAAAAAACAATATTTGCCGCCGATAGAAAAAGAAAGTCATAACGACATAACGGCATAATTCATTACTTTGTCACCTTCATCTCACCTCTTCTCACCAATTCTCCCACCACATTCTCAAAATCCACAGCTTCACCTCCTCATACCTACTGAGGCGCCCCAGCCACAGCCCCAGCCCCTTCTTGCCCCTTCAACAATGTCCTTAATGTAAGAACCTCTCTCCTCAACCTAGCATTTTCTTTCTTAACTCTCGCAGCTTCTTCACTACTTTCTCTCATTCTCGTCACCAACTCTTCTTTCGCACTCATTGGTCCACCTACACCATTTCCATCTTCAGCTCCAGCACCACCCTTCCTACTCGCTCTCAAAGCCTTAACGATCTTTCCCAATTCCGCATTAAACTTCTCATAAAGTAGTTCATTTTCCGCACTACTCTCCTTGTAAAGTTGATCCAACCCTTTAACCTTGAACTCACTCGCCTGTAAACTAACTTCCAACTCCTTCTTAACCGCATCATTTCTTTCATTCAAATCTTTCACGATATTTGGAATCTTGGTCTCCAACAATAAAACTGCTTCAGAAAGTCTAGCAATATCGGAAGTTCTTGGAATGGCCGAAACAGCATTTAATTTCGCCATTTCTTCACCAATCTTAGACAACTCATTTTGAAGAGAAGCTTCTGCTTCATTTATCGCTTTGGCTTCATTTTGTAAACGTTCGCGAAGTTTTTGTGGACTTTGAAGACGAAGACGTTGAGGAGATTTGATAGTTCCATTCAGGTTGTTTGCGTATGATGTTATTGGACGAGAAGGATCGCGAGGAGTTCCACGAAGAGTAGGGATATTCGATGAGAGAGATACTGTTTTATTATGACCGGCTCGCCATTGTTCTTTGATTGGTGATGCGAATGGTGTAGAATCCAGGGAAGACATAATATTTTGTGCTCGTTCGGTTAAATTACCCATGCTGCGATCAATCCGATCAGGAGAAGTGATGATGGGCAGGTTTTCTTTGAGAGCAGGTGAACTTCGATACATTAAAGAACGATCTCTATCCATGATTGAACCATTCGCTGGGACTTTCGTAATCTTTAATGGAGAGGCTGGAACCTTTACAGGTGATGGAGTTCTCGGTGGAGAATTTGCTATTTTGTTTGGTGGTGTAGTCGTAGCAGGATGTGGTTCAGGAGATGGAGTCATTGGCCCAATTGTTGCTTGAGCCATCAAACTCTTGAGGTCAGATAAAGAGCTTCGACGTTTCTTCTTTAATGATCTGGTAGTACCATTATCGTTCGAATCTTCAGGTGGTGGTGATGCGCCGATAGTACTAAGCCTTGATTTTGGTGCAATTGAATCAGAACTACCAGGCCGTTCATCAAATGCACCCATAACTGTAGGTCTATCACGAGATGCTGGTCGAGTTTTACGATCTGGTGATTCGATTGAATGAGCTCTCCCTAAAGATGGTTTTGATGCATATTGATCTCCAGTAGCAACACTTCGAGTAGTTTTACTTAATGTTCTCCAAACTGAAGGACGATGATCAGTATCAGATTTGGTACTAGCTTGACGAAAGACGGTATCGGCAAATCTTCTTCGTAATGATGTATTTGATGTAATAGATCCGGTAGCTGAGTGTATTGATCGACTTGCCACAGAACCATAATTACTACCACCTCCAAGACCAATACCAGGTCCAGGTCCAAGATCATCAAATAATTTATCGGAATCTTCGACAACACGATCCAATAAATTGATGTAATTATGTGGTTCTCCATCAACGACCAGTAACTCAGCAAAAGCGACTGTGAGAGAACCACGATCACCATCATTACCACACCCGTCCAAGAGATCGGCCAATAATTTGATGATGGCAATGAATGCTCTCCTATTTTGTGGTACCATTTCTCCAAATATCAATCTGACGTATTCATTGAAATCTCCAGGAAATAGTTTGATGGATCTTTCTTGTAAAGCATCAAGAGAATCAAGTGACATGACAGAACCCATTTGTTCTTTCCACGCCAATCGTAAAAACTTCTCAAATGCCACAAAAATGACATCGAAAGAAGTTTCAGAAGCTGCTCGAGTATCGAAAGGATTTTCAATAAAAGTATTGTATAAAGCATTGACGGCCAATTCATCAGCAGCTCCTCTAGTTCGTAGGTTCTTCCCAACAACATTTCCTTTTCTTGATTGGAGAGCTGCAATATATCCAGTGAAAGTTTCCTCCAGTCGAACAAGTGGATTAATCGGTCTACCCTCTTCAAAAGGAGCTCGAACACTACCTTTACCATCCGAGAAATCTTGTATTGAATGCAAAGATCTATTACTGCCTGTTCGAACTATTTGTGGTGATTCTAATGACGGAATCTTACCTATTATCATAGGCCGCGAGATTTTACCAGGAGATGCCAATCCATTGAGACTCGTAGTTGATGGTGAACCTCCGAAACCACTATTGAGTAAACTGGAAAGAATTTTGACAGGAGAATGTGGTCGATATGATTTGGATCTATCACCCTCACACAGAACGTCGATAGATTTTAGAATTTTCGAGTAAAAAGAGGTAAAAGGTGCAGATAGGGCTGGATTACTGATTTGATGTTGAAGTCGAAGTAAATCGGTTACTAAGATCATTAGTCATATCCTCAAAAATAACACACAATCACTTACCCCTCTTTGCAAATGTAACCATCAAGTACTCAGGAAGTACTTCATCCACATATACCCTATCATTAAGTCCATCTACCTCAAGTCTATATTTCTCTCCTCCTGCTAATGTTGTGACATTGGCTACAATATCAACACCATAATGACCCACGGGAGCACCCTTTGTACCTTTTTCGTGATCAACAACTAAACGGACAGGGGCAGGTTCTCTCCGACCTTGAACCAAATCATCAACACCTTCAGCAAAAATGGCACTATATAGATGAACTCCAGCCGGCTTAATCGATCGTAAACTCCATCTATCAGTCTCGCGTTCAGCCTCCGAAAATCTTCCTTCAAGTCTAGCTTTAATCAATTCCTCGCCCAATCTAAATGCCTTCGCCTCGTAAGCTCCTTGTAAAACAAAGTTTCGAACTGTAGCAGCTTGATTACGATCCCGTCTCATATTTGCATCCTTCAACTCATGCAAGGAAGTTAACCAAATGCATCGATTATCTTCAGATGACGTAACCCTAGTATCTCCAAGAACATGCCAGCCAGTAAAAGAAAGGTCATAAAGATGTTTTTGTCCACCAGCAGCTGCGGTAACCGATGCCATCATAGTTTGAGCAGAAGGTTTATCAACCTCCGCCATGACACCTCGAGCTGTTTGTAAACAGTCTTTATTCTTCTTCAACAAAACAATACAATCGGCGAAGAGTAAAAGTATACCTTCCTTGGTCATACCTGCACTACTACCTGTCGTGACTTCGACATGATATGGAGGCGGTAACTCAATCGTATCAACCGCTGTGATTAGACGTCCTTGGGGATGCAATGTAGAAGGCCAAGCGTCAACCAAATATCTTAATCGATTCACCACTTGTGACTTATCAGCTGCTGGTGGATCAAGTGAACATATGGAAGTGATGATATCTCTAGCCTTTAACATAGGTTGTAAAGCTGGATGTAGAACTGGGAGTGAATTGACAATATTATCAATAAAGAGACTATATCTTGGTAGTCTCTGAACTGGTTCAATTACAGCCGATCTCAAACGTTGTTCCCCTGTAGCTTGCACCCGACTTGAGAAGCTACTTGGTTGCTTCATGAAGCTCGAAATGATTTGTGGAAATTCCTGGCTAGCATGGATATATTGTTGGTAACTCTCGGAAAATTGTGGGAACCATTCAAGTAAGACTTTGGCAAAGGCCAGTGCACCCGTAGGGTCCTTCAAACGACCCGAGCCACCATATCGAAATGAGGTGGAGCTGACTATTGGTGTTTCCAGATCTTGCATGGCTTCTTCCTCGGTTTCATCCATCACTTTTCGTATCGCTGATAAGAAGGTTGAATTAATTTGTAGGATTCGATCCAAACATCGTGGAAAGAGCTTTTGTAGATCATCTTCCGACGGACTGAAACTTCCAAATGCTCGACTTTTGGCTTTGGCTCGAAAATCATCTGCAATGTGATTGACCAATTCATGCATCTTTATAACATAACGTTCTTCCGTATCGACCAATTCTCCCATCTCTCGTCGCAAAGCCATCTTTTGATCCTTCTGAAATGATTTACTTCGGTTCAATGATGTCGGTTTCGAAGGGGCTCGACGTAATTTCGTAGTTGGTAGGAATGCCACTTCTCCAAAGACCTTGACCAATGATGCATATGATCCATATTGCCTCAGGGTTAAATCTGGATATTCTTCCTCGTCCAAATCCCCCTCCAACTCTTGGAAAGGTGCTATCGAACCCGGCGGCAGAACCAAATCCACATCCACGTAATTAATATTTTGTATTCGCAAAGCCGCTTCAATATCTCTCGTCACATCTGGCGTATTTTCCACCCTCACCATCGAACTTGCCAAATCTGCCGCATGTTGTTCGCCGAATAATTTTGGTGCCGACCCTGGCCTTTGTTTCCTTGATGTATTCGCAACTTGTAATATTAATCCACTCTTCACCACCTCTGGCAACTCTTTGAAATATTTGAATAAGCCGAATGCCAGACCGCGACATAATTCGTCTCCTTGTTTATCGCGCGGGAGATAGTTGACCGATTCGTATAGCGGTGAGTTTGGTGAAATGGTTATGCGCTGGTAAGATTGAAAACCTGCAGCGGTGAAGATGTGAAGTTGGATTCGAGAACTATTGAGGGTCGAATTGGTGGTGGTAGAAGGACCATGATATATGAGGACGGGTAGATTGGAGAGGTGAGGATCGTGTGCGTAGAAGAGATTTAGATGATCGAGGGACAAAGCCAGCTCGTCTGTAACTCGAACCATTGTATGAGCTACTCAAATGTGAGAGGTTGTAGCGATGTTGAATTAGGAATGGAATTTGAGGGTATGAAATGGTATGGGATGGTATGGTATGGTTCCGAAGTTCGTGGGTCTCTTTAATGTGTGGCCTCCTTCATGGCGAAGGGAATGAAATAGATAACCGTTTTTTTCTTTTCCCTTTCTCCAGATTATTTGGGATGAGGTTGAACACACGATCAAAAGAACAGATGATTACTTTACCCTTGTTTGGTTGATTGAAAAGATTGTGATGATGTTTTTTGACAAATCTAAATCAAAAAGAAGGTAAAGTATCTTGCGGTGGGAATTGATTTGTGGTATGGAATTCGTTGAACCCGACTGGTTGATTGATTGTATTTGATATTGTACAAACAGACAAGGAGACAGGCAGATGGGCAGATGGGCAGATGGACAGCAGACAGAGAGAGAGGGAGAGAGAGAGACAGACAGGCAGATGGACAGATAGAGAAAAGGATTGTATCATAAAATTTGGGGAGGGCAGGGCAGGGCAGGGCAGGTAAGGTGCGGTGCAGTGCGGTGCGGTACGGGGAGTGGAGTGAAGTGAAGTGAAGTGGAGGGGATTGTGGTGATATCAAATTGTTGCGGCAGAGATGATGAATGCGTGAGTTGAGTGAGTGGGTGGATAACGTGAGAAAATAAATAATTAAGAAGGCCGGCGTAATAGTAGAGTAAAATTCAAATCAAATGTAGTAAATATAGTAATAAATGCGGTATAAACTTTGGTTTGTTAGCCTCTCAAATCCACAAATAAGGTACATCGTCATTCTATTTACATGGTCATATTATTTATATCGTCATTTTCTATTTCTTCCCTCTCTTCCTTTCCTTCTCTTACTTCACTTCCCTTTGACCCTTCCCTCCCTTCCCTCCCTTCCCTCCCTTCACTCATCTTTTGTTGACAGGAAAAAGAAAAAAACACGTTTTTTACATTAGAAGATATGTATGTACGTAGGAGGTATGTATGTACAACACTTCAAACATCTATCAAGTGATTGTGGATCTACTTTTTAGTATTCAACATGACAAGTTTATATATGATGGCTGGTCTGACTGATGATATGGGAGATTTTACATTGAACAGCTGAACACATTGCATGCATTGTATTCATCGTTATTCCTTGATCTTTTTGGTTGTTCTCTCTTCATTCTCGCTCTCTCTTCTTCTCTTCTCTCTTCTTCTCTTCTCTCTTCTCCTCTTCTCTATAAAAAGAAGTCATAGTATGGAGTGCATCCATCTTCACATCCAAATCCAAATCCAAATCCCTCTTCCCACTCATCCATCCATCAATCCCATGTAACCGCGTCCAGCCCCTCGATTTATTCTGCACGCGATGATTGGTTTCGTACTCCTTTTCAATCAAACACGAAAAACTTCCCAAAGTCCACTTACTTACCCCGCCGTCCAGCTGAGCTTGTTTTGCGTGTGTGCTTGTTTGCTTGCTTACGACTGATTTCACTGACATTTTTCGAAAATATAAAAAATTCTCTCACCCCAAAAATTCAAGAGGTTGGTGATCGACTTAAGGCTGAGTTGTCTTTGATTAAACACAATTTGATTGGGAGTAACCTCTTGTTCCTTCTCATACGCCATACACTAAAATTCGAACTAAGAAATGGAAATGGAAGAAAAATTATTCGAGAAGAATCTTATTTGAGTTGAGTTTCATGGATTGGAATTACTAAATCTCGATTCTCGAGGGTGAGTGAGGTTAGGAGAAGATTTTGCAATGAAGATCTTTATACTAGGTATGAATGAGGGGCAGTTGATGTAGACAGACAGATAGATAAATAGATATATACACATTTACATTCATACACAGATTCATATATACATATACACACAGGCAGATAGACTTTAGATACATAGATACATGAACACACACACACATTTAATACCATTTTACTATCATCCCATAGCTAACAGAAATCCATGAAACTCAACCTTGCATACAATTACAACCACAATATCAATTCGGAATATCTAATCTCCCGATAAGATACTGCCTCACCATTTCCAATCCCGAACATTCTTCAATCCCGAAACCGCAATTAACCATCATCCATCCAATCCCTAAAGAAAAGCCGAGATCGATCAATCCATCAATTGTCTTTCATTCTAATCAGAGTAAACTTTTCAATCAATACAATCCCGAGTCCACCCAACCATTTCTAAACTCCCACCTCATTTTCCCATCTTCAAACCACCAACACAAAACCCCATCCACCAAAAACAATTCTTTCTCCAACCCACCACCCACTCACCATCAAAAATGTCAACCGAAATCCCCTTTACCGCAAACCACACCCAGCAACCTTTCAAACTCCTCGAATTACCCCCCGAACTCCTCACACTTCTAGAATCCGATGTTCCTCCCACGTAAGTAAGCTTACAACCCCCATCCCCCATCCATCCATCCACGCACCCATCCGCCCCGCTCAATCCAGCCCCTCCCTCCCTCCTCAAACACACTATTAACACACCAACTGACCCCCCCC
>PHWZ01000442.1:0-31130 GCA_004379285.1 Botryotinia calthae
CCCCAAGAAACAATACACTAACCCCCTCCCCCACAGCTAAACGACCGCCTCAAGCGCGAAGGCGTAAAAACCCACAAAGAGCGCGTCGAAGAACTAAACAGATATCTCAGCACCCTAAGTGAGCATCACGACATGCCCAAGATCGGACCCGGATAATACATTCTTCTACTTCCAAACCTACACATACACATACACATACACCATTTGCGAATTTTGGAATTGCGAAGGAAGGGAAGTCTCTGGAGTATTATGGAGTTTCACGAGAGCACTCATTCATTAAAAGAAACCAAACCATGTTATTTCATTTCGTTCTGCCTTAATTTACTTCACTATACTTGACTTGATTACAATTTAACATCCTTCCAAACTCGCAAACATCACATCAGGAACGGAATCAAATACAAACAAACCAACAACCCAGAAAACCAACCTTAATTTTCGGACCTACGAACCCAATTCCAATCTTCAATATGCTTTTTCAATGATCGATCATATGGCACATTCGAAAATGGTAGATGGACTCCGCACGCGCCCGAGAGAGAGAAATACTCATATTACCCAATTAATGAAAGATTATAAATACATATCATTATAAATGATATTTTCTACTAGCTATAACGAGTTCGGTACGAGGACATCTACTTGAAATTTCCCTTGAGTTTTTTCTTCACGATAGAGTCGTCCTTTTGACTATATCTGTTATGGCAACAGTGAGACTGGAAAACGTCCCAGCGAAGCATTTAACCAAAGGGAGATAGATTAAAGGTCCCAGAAATTAACTTTTCATAAAGAATCCAGACGAGCAATGAAGATGACATAAAATCACCGAAACCATGAAAGAACTCTACGAATTTCTGTACAATTAGGGGAAATTTCGTAACGAGCAATTTCAAAGGTCCTTGAGCCAGGGAAAACATAAAAGTTCACGAACGCCCTTTTAATTCTTCACATTTGACAGTGATTTCTTAAACACGAGAGCACAGTGATATATGTACTTGAGCGTAATTTCATATTTCTCCACAAGCCCATATCACGTTATTTTGCCACTTCCACCGTATTAACCATAATGCATTCCGCCCACCCCTTACTATCAATAGATGTCTCCTCGACTTTCCCATGCAATGTGAAGTAACCATATTTGATCCTTAACCAATTCTCCCAGCAATTATGCGAAGCAAAGCACATATCCCGTGATGGGTTATTCCAATCTATGCGCCAATCCAAAGTCCGTTTCTAAAAGAGTGATGATAAATTCGTGTCAAGTCATTACGATCGATCGTAAGAATGAGAGACTGATAGTTAAATAAAACTTGTGACCGTAAAAACCCGACACCGACGCTATGCAAATGTGTAAATATCAAAAGAGTTCTGGTTCGATTTCTTGTATTCGTCCCAACTAATTGGCTTATAATGCACCAACAACCACCATTCCGACGGCACCGAGGATCATGTTGATTCCCAAGTTATTCTTTCCAGCACTGTTGCTCTGTAATGATGCACTTCCAGTAGCGGTCTTAGAAGAACTTTCGGAGGATCCAGTAACTACAGCAGGTACGACAGTGACAGATGTGACGGTGGATAGGGATCCATTGGGTAGTGTTGTGGTAAAAACTCTGGTAGAGGTACTGCTGGTTGTTCTCCTGCTGGTTGCTTCAGGGGCTTGTGTAGTATTATCGTCTGAAGAAGCTGTGGATTCGGCCATGTTAGTAGATGTTGAAGTTATAGCCATAGTAGAAGAAGAGTCAGTAGCGAGAGAGCTCGCAGAATTAGTCAATGTAGACAAAACACTATCACTGGAAGCCTGTGTGGTAGAACTTGAGGTAGCAGCAGAGGTAGTAGCTCCAGAGGCAGTGGCCTGAGAAGTCGACACCCTAGTAGAAATGGAGGCCTCACTTGTAGAAGCTCCTGTGGTCACGGGGACGGAGGTAGTGGTACCTGAAGATGTTTCAGTAGTTTGAGGAGCGGAAGTGGAAGCTTCTGTTGCAGATGTAGTAGCTTGAGAAGTCACAGAACTTTGAGATTGCGACTGAGATTGAGCACTAGAGGTAGAAGTCGATCCTGAATCCGAGTATAAGTTTAAGCCAGAAATTGATAAAGAGAAAACTTTGCTAGGAAGGTTGACCAAAGAACTAGAAATTGATGTTGCGGAGATGCCCTGAGATCCAATGGAAATGGAAATAGGCAGCGGCAATACAAGAGAAAAATCATCATATCCAACCAAACTAGAAGTGGACGCCAAAGCCAAGGAAGTGCCATGGTTTCCGGAACTAGAACCAGGACCAGACACGGGGATCGATGAAGGGGTATGATATCCAACAGAAGTGGAACTAAAAACAGGCACTCCTGTAGAAGAGTATCCAAGAGAAGTAGAACTAAAAATTAAAGCATTAAGAAACACGGGATGACCTCCCAGGGATATCGTTGAACTTGCAGATATGGAAATCGCAGACAATACCGTGGAACTAGACCCCAAAGACATCAACGTAACAGGGTGTGGGCCTGTAGTCGAGGTCGAGGAGTCGTGAGGTATCTTGGTAGGCAAAAAAGCAGAAAAAGTAGAATTCACAAAAAAGAAAACAGGTAATGCAAAAGTGGAAGTAGAAGTAGAAGAAAAAGAACGCGAGGTCGACCCAATTTTGAACATACCCGAATTTGTAGATGCCGCAGGTGTTGAGGCTGGCGCGGTAGTTTCATTACTTGTAGTAGCCTGGGTCGATGATGCGGTGGTTGGAGCAGTAGTTGGAGCAGTAGTTGGGGCGGTAGTTGGAGCAGTAGTTGGAGCGGTAGTTGGAGCGGTAGTTGGAGCGGTAGTTGGAGCAGTAGTTGGAGCAGTAGTTGGAGCAGTGGTTGGAGCAGTGGTTGGAGTTGTAGTTGGAGTTGTAGTTGGCGCTGTGGTTGGCGTTGCGGTCGAAGTTGGAGCAGTGGTTGTAGGTGAAGTAGCTTGCGTGGTTGGTGAGGTAGTTGCGGATGTTGTAGGCGAAGTAGCGGTTGATGCAACAGATGTAGTTGAGGCCGGTGTAGAAGATGTTGTCGCTGGGGCCGATGTTGTGGCCGGTTCGGGAGTGACGACAGTATCCGAAGGAGCAGCCGGTGTTGTGCTCGCAGCCTGAGTAGCTGTCGAGTTCGATCCAGCTTGTCTCTTAGCCAATTCAATCATAGAATTTGCCTTTGCTGCCTCAACCAATGCATGTGCGACTGCCGGTTCCTGTCTGTAGACAGCCGCCAGAGCATCCTTGTCATCTTCATAAACGCCATGTTGATATTTCTCCGTCATATGTTGGTGAAGCACATCATGTAACATGGCAGGTTCAACGGTGTTCAGCAATTCTCTAAAGGCTTGTTGATCTTCCATACAAGGAGGTGATACATTCCTAGGACTTCGGTTCGTGGTAGCGGCGGAAACGATCGTGATAGTGAGGAGGGAAAAGACCATAAGAGTCAATAAGAATTGTCGAATTGAAGGCATATTGTCCGACTTTCGAGGTTTATTCGCTTCGATATCTTGTTTCTCGTTGATATAGGAATCGGCCTCTGACATCAAAGGACTATTGGCACTTGAATCGAGCTTTTGCTCAAGATCTTGGATCTTTCGTTCATTAGCAGTTGAACTCATGATTGCTCAACTCTCAAGGTATTTTGGCCAGAAGAACAATTTTCAAGGATTATATTAGGGGTTTGAACGAATGTCAATGCAATGCAGCTGTAAAAGAGGTGCAGTAGTGAGCTGTAATGCCACTTAAAGGTAGAACGAGTGAAGAGAGATCAAGAGACGAGAAACGAAGGGCGATGATGGATGAATTGTCAGACAATTGAATGTATGACAAGTTTTATTATGAGGGAACAATTTAACAATTGATTCGTTATCAGAGAGGAAGAGTGAAGATGGGAGTTTTGTTTGAAACAAGAGAGACAGAAAAGGTTTTAGCTTTTTTTCTCATTCAGGACAACACTTGCCCTTTATGTTGTGGCTGGGTATCAACCAAGGCAGCTAGGTAGGTAGCTAGCTAGCTAGCTATCAATTACCATGAGTCTGGTACGATGTACTCAGGACTGTATTGTTATTGCGGAGAAAGGAAGGAAAGACCAGGAAAGAAACACATGGGGGGGAGGGGAGGAGGCAAGTGGTTCGAAATGTTTTGGAAGGGACGAGCCAGTAGATTTCCCAGTGCTGCGGTTTGCGAGAATGAGTGGTGCTTAGATGAGCTAAAAGGTGCTAAGGTGCTTGGATGCTAAGATGCTAAGATGCTGTAAGAACTTCGGGTGGATTGATGGAGAAGGAAAAAGAGGGAAAAAAGGAAACAGGCATTATTTTAGGAGTGATACAGCGCAAGGGTGTAGGGTACTATCCAGGGTATCAAGGGTAATTGCTGGGAAAAAGAGGTGCCATTCATCAAAGCGACCACTTCGCGAACAAGGAAGGAACTGTTGTTTCTCCTTCGATGGAGAGAGAATTTGGGATCGTAATTCATATGATACTGGGAATGTTCGGCGTTGCCATATGAATACGAGAAGTATGATATGATATGATATGTCCGGAGTATGATCAGGTGTGATGTGCAACAGTAAAATAGAACAGGAGTAGGAAAAACCTGGTCCCTTTAACGTACCTTGTCCTTTTAGTGAGAACTGATCCTCAGTATATATAATACTATATGCCTAGGTGTGCGAACTCCAGCTGATCGTGCCGTTTCGTTGTCCTATGCTTTTAGCTCGTCGGTCCGTAGAAAGCAAAGAAGGATGTTAACGAGATATTCGTAACTAGCGAGTGAGAAATCGAGTGATCGAGTGAGCGAGTGAGTAATTCGAGATACGAATGGTGAAGGAAGCAAGTAAGCAGGTAAGCAAATGGATTAGAAAAATCTCCTTCACATCAACACCTAACGAGGGGCATCAGAGACAATATACGTTTCTCATTGATTACCTACCATTACATGTGATGGCGACGATCATCTTCGAAAGAATACGAGGCTAAAGAGATCTTGGAACAGTGTCCTTCGTATGCACCCTATATGCAAGCTAATTGTATGCATTGACATTGACTTTTCACTGTCGACTCAAGGTTTTCTGTCTAGTTGGATCAAAGGGTGAAGAAGTCCCCGAATATCCATCCATCCATCCATCCATCCATCCATTCATCCACACCAGGATCCATACTTACCGCCGCCCAAAGAATGACGATGCCAGTTCCGTGTTCCACTCACCCAATTGTTGCATTTCCATGTCAAATCGTGCATTATTCAGACCAGAACTTCAAGATTAACCATTCCATCCAAGACCAACCATCTTCAAATCTGCACTCCACTTGATACTTCGGTCCCCACCAGAGATTACTCCGTGTACGGTGTATACGAACATCCTCACAATAATCAAGAGCATATTCGTACCAGTAGCAAAGAGCGACGCTACGCTACTTGTATCCGAATGCTTCGAGAAGTATCTACATCGTACAAGCTAAATGTATGCAGCCGACCAAACTACCACTGTCCTCTCTTTTTTCCATCTTCGGATGGCTTCACGTATTACCTCAAATCGACCCACTCCACCTTATCTCGAGAGGAGAAACCATCAACATGTAAGTAAGACCGTACACAGTACGTAAGGAAGGACAAGAAGCTCCAAAAATCGCTCAAAAGCAATTCGCGTATATTCATGGCGACGTCACCCTACTTCTACTCATAACGGGTATACATCATCGGCATGTGTCTTTGATATTCTCCACACTTCTTCATATCTTTGACTCTACCTACAATTTTATACCATCCTATCTATTTCATTTAACCCTATCACAGTATCCATCAACAGCACTCAACAAACATCTCTAACATCAAAACGTCAACTCCTCCAATACCATCAGATTATCAATACCACCTTCGTAAAAACCTGAAGCAAACCACGATTTCGTACCTACCCAGCTATTTTAACAAACACCCAAGCCCCGTAACCATCCCATAAATAGCAGCCTGCATAAAAGATATGCAGCACTTGTTCATCAGCCACCAATGAAGACAAGCACCCAAGCCGCGACTCTTCGATCCTCGCTCGCCTCGCTTGACCCAGCCCTCACCCTGCTTGGTTAACGTCGACCAAACGCAGCCAGTCCGGTGTCTTGGACCTTAAACTAGTGGCGAGGTATACCTGTTACACCTTCCGAATCTTCTTGAGTTCAGGAGAATTGTGATGGCGAGCTCTAAGAATAGGGGTCCATAGTGACAAAATGCCTGAGGAGCTAACTAAGGTTAAGTAAATTACGTTTCTGATCAAACCCTCATCTCGATTCTTCATCCATACTCTCTCCGTACACACATACATACATACATACATACAGAACAAAACAAAAATGCCAAATCCCCATACACAATTCATAAAACAAACCACAATATAAAAAAACGTATCAGCCAATCAATCCCTCAACCAATCCCTCTACATAGTACCAAACCTTCCACACACAATCCCAACCCTTCGTATCCGGCAACGCCGCAGTCCCCATCCCCGGTACCCGCCCGCAGCCGCAGTCGCAGATCCGAGTTTAGAACATTCTTTCGTACCTAGGCAGCTAGGCTCTTGCTTCTAAAAAGACAAAAAAGTGAAGAAGGAAAATGTTTTCCGTTGTTGTGCCTTGCATAGTACGTACATACATGCTATACGAAGTTCAACCATCTGCATAGTTCACAGGAAACCCCCCGTTTCTCGAATTCATACTATACTATACTACACTATACTGCACATCCTGTCATCAAACATCATCATTATGATCTACACACCTACGACATCTACATCTATCTACATATTCCATACATTCAATCATCTTATCCCCAACCCTCCAAACCCAGCCCAGGCCTCTTTCTACCTTTTCTCTTCTCTTCTCTACCTTTCCTTTCCTTTTCCTTTTCCCTTCCTCTTCCTCTTCCTCTTCTTCAACATTCAAAATTCAAATTCAAACCCCCCAAAACCACACATATCCCACCACAAGGCATCACCCTCACCTCAGCTCTCCTATCCCAAAACCCCCCACTTCTCTACCCCCTACCTCCTACCTCCTACCTCCTTCCATCCATTCATCCTACCTACCCACCTTCTTCTTTTTTCCCACCTCCCATCACCACCACCAATCCACAATCCACACACTCCGCCCACAACTTTCTCCCAACAGACACTAATGCAACAAATAGCTAACTAGCTATTCGTCATTCATCTTCGAGGCCCCAAAAAGAACTTCGACGTTTGCCACGAATAGAATTCCGTTGATGGGCTAGAATTACGATGGAGTAACGGTTGATTCACGGTTAGTGCCTTAGCCCCTCGAGAGCGTGCTACCTCCCTCCTATGACGATTTTGCCTGCAACCATTGGCTATCTATCTCATTCTCATTCAGCTCCTCGAAAATTATAGCCGTCATATATTTATATATATCAGAAGTCCCTTTCTTTCATTTACTCATTCACAATTACTTCAAAATACATACAAAAGAATTGAACATTTCGTCCCATCTTAGACTTTTTAACTTCACTTTCTTTATCTCTCATCACCACCACTACCAAACGGTCAGACCTATCACACAAAAAAGGTAGAACTTTAAAGTCTCTATCCATCATTTCCCCATTCCCGTTGTATTCATAATTCCCTATCCATCCTTTCCCAAACCCAGCCAAACCTTCATCCGATCCATCCCAATCATAAGAGTCGTATCAAGCTTATCCTTATGGATTCATGTTTTCGTCGCATCCTAATGACCACACAAGGATATGCCCTGGTCCCCTAAAGCCCAGAAGATTGAAGACCTGATTCGTTTTGATTTTCGTAAAAGCATTCAAGAAAAAACAAACGCCCTTGCCAGTACCAGTAATTCATCAGATCATCGAATTCGTGATTGTCACAATTCACCCATTTATACCCTTCCTCTTTTCTTCTTTATGCCATCCTTCTATATAGAACATGGAAGGGCGAAATTTTCGACGACAAATGATAAATCCTTAATTCCACGAGGCAATGCACTCAAAATAAACTCTAATCCTCAAATTGAACATCTCCAACCACAGCTATCATCCACGAAAAATTCCTATCGTTTTTATTAAGATGGGTTTCCGTGGAAGCGCAAACAAAAAGGGACAAATGCACGCATGTAACAGAAATCGGGTGGGAAGACGCGTTGTGATCGGGGACACCGATCTTTATAACCAATAGACAGCAAGCCTATTAAAGCTGTCGTAGATTGGACTCCGAGTAAATGAAATGTGCTTTGAAATGCTGAAAATAATCTGATAATCATCTCGTCATCTCGTTGAATTATTATTGAGATAAGTTATGGTCTCTCCCGTTGAGACGCTCAGATTCTTCTCCTCTATTGACGTCGATGCTCTTGCCCCGTGGGGATAGGGCTGAAGAACTAATGTTATGTGGGCGGTCGCCAGGCGGACTTTTATTACGTTCACGCTCAGCATCCTTCTCTCTACTCTCATCCCGCTTCTCTCGCATCTTGCTTTTGATCCACCCTAGGGGTCCCCTTCTCTCCTCGGGCGCAACAGATCCACTATCATTGCTGGACATAATCTGGGCGTGGGGCAATCCCGAGTCAGGGCCGACAGGCATAGTATCGCCAGTGAAACTCTTTCGAGGTCTGCCTGAGCTGCCTACAGAACTTGAACTCGCACCGGCACCACTATCTGACCCATTTTTGTTCGGACTTAGTGAAGCTCCCAGTGTGTTTGAGTCATCCCTACGCCGCGAAAGACGCCACATTGAACGTCTTTCCCTTGCCTCGGCGAGAGCAGGATCTTCTCCATGATCAAGATCTGATTGATCATTGAAAGATGAGTGAGAATGTAAGGAAGATACAGGTGAAATGACCGGGCGCAAGGTTCTATCAGATGGGTGGTGAGGATCCTCTGGTCGCATAGGTGTAAAATGAGGAGGTTGTTCAGCACGCGGGGTTTCTGTAGCAGGAGGTGTTGCTTGAGTATTGGACAATATCGGGTTCAATGTCGACAAATTTTCTAAGTGAGGATGCTCGGCATGATCCGAGTTACCGCGGGATGCATGGAGGCCCGGGGAGATTGAAGATGATCGCCCATTCAAAGAATTTGTCGAGCTCAGAGCGCAAAGATTTGAGCTTCCTGGAACACGCTTTTTCCTTAGCTTGTTAGGTTGTCGTCTATCGGTACTTTCCGTAGGTGATCTCTGAAACAGGTTTGAGACAATTCTAGATGGAGTAGAGACCTCAGGAGAGCGCTCGTTGGATTCGGGAATCAGCCGTTCTTGGCTGGTCACAGTATGGGCTGAATCGGCGAGACTTGGCTCGGTAGTCGTGTTGAGTGCTAAAGCTGAAGATGGCGGAGATAGGTGACCAGAAGATGGAGGAAGCGCAGGTGAAAGGCCTCGATATCCATTAGAACGATTGGCAGTAAGGCCAGCTGGAGATGGTGAGGGTGGGCCAGAATTTTTGTTCATTCGAGATGATGGTAATCCAGGAGATTTCTTCGAAGGTACAGTGTTGCTTCGATGAACACCACCGCTGGATGAAGAAGTAAGTGCAATACCATAAGCTGGACTTGCCGGGCTGGGTGCACCATTTGACTGTCGCGAATGACGGGACGAGACAGAGACATTACGTCGAATGCCACCGAACTTGCGCACGCTATCAGCTCCAGCGCTAGCATTTGAGGCAGATCTTCCAATTGCGGTCTTCGATCTACCAGGTGTAGTGGGAGTTCCTGGGGGAGGGGTGCCGTGTTCCACCTCATTCAAAGTCTGCTCATCCGCTGCTGTACCTCTCATCCCAATTAGAAAATGATCTTGATTCTCAATCAAGAAAATTAGTACGTCTTGACTTAGACGATATTCTGCAGGTGCCATGTCATGTTCCGGGTGTGAAAGCATGCCGGGCTGGAAGATAGCTGCGAGGTTGACTGCTGTCATTCTATTTTCATCCGATTTTGAGGCAAAAACTGCTAGAAGATCGAGAATGTATAATAATAGCTGACGATTCAAAGGTGGCAATTCAGTGATCAGTTGTTGATAAGTAATAATGGCCTTATTGACATCGAAATTGTCTGAAAATTGGGGGCCCCCATCACTGTCGCCAACTGCTGCCATAGTATGACCTCTTAAAGGCTCTCTAAATCGCGAATATAAATCAAGCGGGACAATTGGTTCTGGTAGTAAATTAAGATATCTTCGTAACACGTTCGCCGCATCATGAACTGTGTAACCAGCCCAATCTAGGCCTTTTCCATAACGATCAGGAGAATCAAAAATTGTCTTTAATTCTTTAATGCGCTTTTCCGAGCCACTGAGCCGGAAGATTCCCTCAACATTGGTTGCTGTTCGGATAGTTGTCAGCCAATCATCAAAATAACACCTAGATTCAAGAAACATACCTTTCTCTTTCAAATAAACACCACACTTTGCAACCACTATTGGTACATAACCATATATGTAGCTCTGTCCTTGGGCGTCGACAAGGGAGATGGCCACATTTGCATATGCGATACTCTGTCGCAGAGGTACACCAAATATACCTGTGGGTTGGGATTCTGGAGTTTCTTTTGTCAGTTTTGATTTTATCATTGTTACCAATTTTAGCAAGCTGAATTTTATGTGATGATAACGACAGAAGTTTAGCAATTGTTGACCTCTGCTTAGAGAGTTGGTGCTTTGCTGCTTTATATAATGGCTATGATTGTTTTGAACACGGATTTTGGAACGCTGCTTAGCTGCTATGTCCTTGGACAGTTTTTTGCTGAAAGAACTTCTCTTTCTTCGTTTTATGCCACTTGTTGATTGGGGGTGTCTGGTTTCATAGTTGGAATTGTGCTGAGAATTGTCTATCAAAATATGTTTTCCAGACACTAAACTGGAGGATGACGGCCAGAGAATACTCCTAGATTTATACTCATGAAGAGACTGTGCATGCCCTGTGAAAGTTGTTGTACTTGATTGTGTCATTGTCGCCAATTCGTCTGCTTCTGGGTTTGTGTCTGTCGCAAACTCTGGAATACCGTCTACTATTGATGTATTGTTGTCCATTGGATTCTCCTTGAATAAAGGGTCCAAATCTCTCGGCAGATTGGAAACAAAATTGGCATAGAGAGAATGGCCCAGATCCTCACTCTGTTTCTGGGCCTTCAACAAAAGAAACTTTGGGGGGTCTTTACCAGTACTGGGTTCCTGAGTCCTAGCAGGAGGCCGAAATGTCTTCCACCAGCTCTTCAAACTCTGCTTCGTTGGGGGAGATGCGGCTTGTTGTATGGGGGCTGGTTGAGGGCTCGAAAAGGGCTGGTGTGTAGTCGAAGAAGTTGGATGATCAGACAACATACTGGAATTGCTCGGTCAGATCTGCTGATCGTCCAGACAATACACGAATGATAACTCCAGCAATAATTGATGTCGCAAGGGACCTCGAGGCCCGGCAAGTCTGCGGGGAGACACAGGAAGTAGAATTCACTTTTCGCACTGAGTGGAAATATCTATATTGACGATTCGGAGGGGTTGAGAGAATAGAGGAAGTGTTCTGATTAGGTTCTGATCGGTCGTAATTGAGAATGGAGATGCATGCGACAGCAATGATAGGTATTGTTGATGTGGGTACACTGATTGTTTGTGGGGATTGTGTTGCTGGAGGGGCTTATTTCTATTTGCGACGCGACCGGGTCTCTCAAGCAAGTCTAGTTGGCAATGTAAGGTTTTGGGCTCTGCAAAAGCAAGAGGAATTCAAGTCGGAGGTGAGGGATCTGGTTATTAGCAAAATAAACAAGTTGTTGGGAGACGATAAATCCGTAGAGTTGCTGATAATGGTTGAAAATATCAAGGAACAGTAGAGGTGGTGGTTGATTTGAAGTGAAAGAGTTCGGACAGTAGAAACTTAACGAGTGGAGAGTGACGCTAAGAAGTGCAGTACATTTGAATGTAGGTGCATCGTATGGTCTATGGTCTACGGTCTATGGTCTAGTCGTGTAAATAGTGGTACAGGTGCAGTAGTGGTATTGCAAGCTTTCACTCAAACTCTGCCCTGCTGACCCATGGAAACAGAGGGCAGTACGAATGAAATATCGAAGACAACGTCAGACTTTCAACTTGTCGTTTATTCGTTAATAAAGTTTCCAATGTTGTGGAAAGTTTGAAGTTTATAATTCATACAAGGGAATCCCAAGTTCAGGAATCACGAGTCAAAGTCATCTACGGCACATGTTTTGACGCAGAGAAAGAATTATCTTCTGAAGAGGTTACTGTGAAGTTTCATTATACTATCATGTTAATGAACTGCAGCTTTTTCAGAAAAGTAGGTCCTGATTGATCTACCAATTATTCGCCCGGGTTCGAGAGACAGGATTAGAGTAGCGAACAAAGATCTGGGCTTTTTTGGTCTGGAGGTCTTATAGAGAGAGGGTCATGGCCAGTGAGTACATCTATCTATAATTAGATGAAATATTTTGTCACCCTCTTACCTGGTAAACTCTTCAGATGCCTATGAAAAACGGGAATACATGAGCTGGCAAAACATCGTTAATATCACCTACCGCCTGCCCAGTACTCTGTATACTTCCAGTCATATCTAGGGCAACCAAAACAAAGTGATTGGAAGAGATGGATGAACCCTTAATACAAGCAACATATAGGAGTTCCTGCATCAGTCAGTTCCTGTATCTATCTACGAACAAACTTTCTTGCTCTTCTTCTTTCAGGCAGGTCAGTGTTGAAGCCAGGACCTGAATAAGTCATTGAATGAGAACAAGCCCTCCCTGCCTAGGTGCCTGTAGTCATTACCCCCATGGTTCCTCCATTGCTTCGGTTGCTTGGTCCTTTTGCATTGTACTCTCATGCATCAATTTAGGATGCAATGCGAAATGACTTGGTGATTGTTTAGGTATAGTGGCCTGCTTCTAGTATCTCCAGAGATGATCTTCATTTCATGTATAAAGAGAGAAGAGGACATGGCAAAAGTACATTTACTCGACTCCTTTATCAATTGACTAACAAACGCAACATGCTTTGTCTAACTGCTGTACCTGTTCTCTCTTTCGAAGAGACTGCAAAAAAGATAATTAGTGTTCGAATGTCAATAAGTGAAGAAAGGAAATTGTAAGATCAGATCCAAAAGTTACTATGGATCAACAAAGAAATTCGTGCAGGGGCTACAGTCTACCTCGGATAAAAGTTATCAAGCCCCGACATTAACCGATCCAATGAACAGAGCTCTCACTATTGACCTTGCTAAAAGCCTTTCATCAGCCTCATCCATCAATCAGCCTTGACAAGTCTTTCTCATAAATTTGAACATATCAATCTCTCCCACACACATATCAGATCATCATCATGGAAGGGTGAGTAACAAAGCTATTCAGCCTTTCGAAAACTCTACCAATCCAATTTACTAACTGTGCTCAAACAGACTCACCCCCTCAGAGCAAAGAGAATTCCAAAGCCGCATGGAAAGAAAGCAAATGAAGGAATTCATGGGCGTAAGTTACTATTTTCCACACATACTCACTTCCATATGGTCAAATACGAAACCTTCCAAATATTCCAAGCGGGGGAAACGGGGCAGAGATAATACGAGGATTGCGCATCATACCCCGCGTCGCATTTTCCCAATCTACGCTGCCCACCTAGTAAAACAAAATTATACAAACCTCAATTGGATTTGCATCGAGAATGCTACCGCCAAAAGTCCTCTCTTGATCCAGAGTGATAGCCTGCGGGCATCTTTCAATCCGACATCTTTGCTCCGCTGGCCCGCTAGATCAATCCTCGCAGCTCTCATGAAGTCCCATTACTTATGCGAATCATAATGGGATTTTGGAACTTACCTTATGGCCACTCATGGCGAATACAAAAGGATTTTCAAATGCAAGCACTCGTAGAATTATCAAAATGGCGATTGACTAGCGCTCAGCCAATAAGTTTTTCAACAGCACATTTGGAGAGTTCCAAACCCTCCATCCCCGAACCGTTCCCAATATCTCGCACTCCACATACATTCCTATCATTAGCACAATTCTTCCCCTCATATCCATCCCAAACCCCCAACTAACGACCCCGTCCCCCACAGATGTTCTCCAACCTCGTAACTCACTGCTTCGACTCCTGCGTCGACGATTTCTCAACCAAATCCCTCATCGCCCGCGAAACCGGTTGCGTCTCCCGCTGCGTCCAAAAATTCATGGCAGGAAGTGAACGCATCGGCCAAAGATTCCAGGAACAACAAGCACAGATGATGAGCCAACCTCCACCTGGGTCGAGGTAAATCTGTTCTGGTCTGGCGATATAGATAGTGGGAGGGGGAGGTGAAAAAATGGGGTTGTACGATAGATATTTGAGGATGGAGTCGATGTTGAAGGAAAAGATCGATATGAATATGAACGCCCGCATTGCAGATGCTGGAAATGAAAATTTATGAGAAGCTTGTTGTCTATAAAAAGATAATGTGTGGATAGTACATGAAGGATAAAAACTCGGAATTCCCCTCTTCAATCAGTCGGAAAATTTCCCCTGGACTTTTAACAAAGATCACTCTACGATGCAAAAGACTGTCAATCTATAGACGTCATATCCTGATCATTCTTCTCATTGATACAAAAAAATTAATTGTGCATGTTCTAGTATTCAGTATATCTCTCAAAAACAGAAATAACGCCACTCTCATACATCATTCACTTCCTGTTCCTCCCATTCTACTCACGGATCACCCCCACTAATCACATCCCTGATTCCCATCATCTCAAGCACCACCTTCTCCTCCAATCGATCCAAACATCCCATCGCCCCCGCCTTACCAGCCTCTATTTTCTTGCCCCTCCACTCCAAGTCCTTATCACCCATCGGCACTATCCTCTCTCTCAAGACCGCTCGGCTCCCTAACCAAAACTCAACATTTTCTGCCACCGCGCCCAAATCCCAATCTACTTCTGGCACCACCTGTATTCCCTGTAACTGCTCTCTAAATCCATTCAAAATATAGATGATAAGAGCTAGAGAGTGAACTTCGGAAGCTGTAGATAAACAAAGATGTTTTGGGGTTGATATCGAGGTGGTGCGCGAGGATTCGGGTGCATCAAACGCAGCTGCCGATTGAGCGAGAAGATGAGGGAATTGGTTTAAAAAGAGCGCGACTTCTGTGGCGATGGATGCACCGACTGAATGAAGGAGATTGAGGATTAAAGGAAGGATACCGCGGACCCAGATGTTGTAGCAGCGTTGGATGCCGGCGCCGTCAGCAAATGGAGATACATTTCGACGGCGCAGATAAGTAGTTATGCTTGCGGAGCTGACCTGGCCGAGAACGCCATCAACGGCTAACTGTTCAGCCATGGTTGGCATACTTGAGAGTTCCAGGAGGAAGATAATGCTCAGTTCACCATAGATGGGATCACCATTTATCGCAATTTGGTCAGACCAGGAGAAGAGTGTACTAGCAATACGAGGGGTCTTGCAATTAGCCATGATGGTCACGATTTGTGAGTGATGGAACTCGATGCCTGGTATCCGGAGACAAGCTTGCAAGAGACCTGTGATGAGGGCGATGTCTTCTGGAGATGACTCTTCATGATTGTCATGAATGATATGAGCCAGGTCACTGAAGCCCCCAGCAATTACACGTTCTATCACGTCGACAACCATGTAGATATCTGCTGTCGACTCCGATTCCAGTTGTTGTTTTCGTGTAGAAACCCTGGGGTCAATATCTCCGACGTTATTGTCTTCAGCGTGGACTCGCAAAGCCAAGAATAAAATTTTGAGGAGCAGTCTATAATATGGACCATCCCCTGTTGCAATTGCAATCGCAAAGCTTTTGTCTAAGGTCCGGATTGTCTCCCATACTATTTTGAGAAGATCCTTCATCTTAGGGCACCTTGGATTTGCTTCTATCAACCGTTGGCAGGCAACAAGCGCAAAGTCTGCACGTGTTTGAAGTAATCGTGAAAATATCTTTTCTGTTTGCGGACTTTGTGCGTTTGAGGCAAGGCACTTAAGAGCAGCATCGGCAAGCGTCTCTTGGTGATCAGATTCCTTAGTTATGTTGCTGGTTAATTCAACGGCAAGAATTTTCCAAGCGTTTAACAGAGCCTAAAATTGTTAGATTTAACCTTAGAATTGGAGCATAGTTTACTTACCACTT
Source organism: Botryotinia calthae (assembly GCA_004379285.1). NCBI lineage: Eukaryota > Fungi > Ascomycota > Leotiomycetes > Helotiales > Sclerotiniaceae > Botryotinia > Botryotinia calthae. The sequence continues at coordinate 16,112 of PHWZ01000442.1, forward strand.
GGGCATCAACCAAAGACAGGTTGATGTTAGCACTTGCAAGCTCGAATTTATAACCATCATTTCTACGTCCTATCCAAGATACATCAGAACGGAGCATTTGGTCAAGTAGATGCAGATCGTAAAAATAGTTCTCGCCAAAATTGCGATCCTCTAGATCGGTCTTCTTGAAACTCTGAAGACTAGTTCGAGCATACTTGGCATTGAAGTTTTTCTTGAGGTTGCCATGGAGAGACGCATTGTAGGTAGGAAGCCCCCCTGCATTCTCATAGTAATAATTCAGCTTGGGCATGAGATCTCTTGCAATTGAAGGTTTGCCAGTTTGTCTAGAATGGAAGAGGTGCATTGCAAGAATCTCGGCAATGTAAGCCGCAATTCGAGTACGATAGCAAGCCTTAATTGCTGGCTCGCTCCTAGACGAGACTTGAATAGGTTTCAGGGTGCTGATGTAATTTGAGAGATAATTGATGAAGCCTGTGCTAGATTCTAACTCGTGCATAGTCCAGGGCCAGAAATTCTGTGCCAATGAGACGAATTCTAACATCATCAAAGCTTCTGAATCCGGAATGTCTCCGATTTGTGAGAGGTTGTCGAGGGCTGTGAGAAGAAGAGGTTTTGGGGATGAAGATTTGGCAACGTCGGGGTTTTTCTTTTTTAATGCGTCTCTCGGCGTTTTGCCTGTGAGAACATAATTTGCAAACCATTGTTGTCGACTGCTCATTATCATCGACAGAAAATGCCAAATTGATCCAACATTTTCATCTCTAGTTAGAGGTGTGTCCAAATCTGACACGACATTAAGGAAGTTCTTCGACGTCTTCGCGCCTAGATAACCTAAGAGGGAAGGTGGTTCTGAGGTACTGCTCGAAGCGCTGACTATCATCGCCTCGAACAATTTTATGACGGGAGTACGATAGCTATCATTTACGGCATATAGTCGTGCGATGAGTGGTGCAGAAGTGAATAGCTGTGTCTCTAGATGTGATGGCTTCTCTAATAATGCACTTATTCGAAGAAGTTGCCTGGAGAATTTAAGTGCTGCTTTCACGCCCCCAGCCACTAACAGTGATCTATTAGTATACATTGTGGTAGAACGGGTATTGAAGCCGTAAAATAAGGTGCGAAGAATTGGTCCAAATCTCATAGGGCCAGAAGATTTGGACAGATAGCTATCAACAATATGCATGGCAGCCGGGCTTAAAGCACTCATGATTGGAAGAGCAGGGTCTTGATGATCTTTGGAACCTCTACCGAGATCTGACTTTGAACGAGAGTCCAATTGTGGCAGTTCTTCTGGATCACCCTGGATTCCGAAAGAATACGTAAGCATTTTTTCGAAAGAAGACATGATTGTCTTTGTAAGGTGGAGTTGATCGCTGGGTTGGTCAAACTGCCAGGTGTACGAGCTTTCTAGTACCTCCGTCAGATATCGAGTAAAGTGAAGAAGAACTTCAGAGAGGACTTTATCAGCAACGCGAACATTATGTTCCTCGACCTCGCTGAATCGAGCTGGAGCCACAGTTACTTTGCGGTTTCTCGCGATAGCATTTACTGCGAAATCATTGACCAGCGCCTCAAAGAGTCGAGTGCACGATACGAGGAATGAATACCTTCCAGATATAACTTCGACCCTGCCAATGATACTAGCGAGTTTACCGCCACCACCGCGGCCATCAGATAGAAGTCCACTACGACCAATAAGAGGCCACACTCTTCCAGGCGAAAACAAAAGTAAGGCATGTAAATATTGTACGCAGCTGATTAAGATATCGAGGGAGGCGTCAGAACTAGATTCGCTTGATTGCCTTTGCAATTCTTGTTCAAAGATAGCAGATATAACGAGAGTAATATCTCTGTTCCGATTTAACGCCGAACTTGCAACCTGGAAAAATTCGGTAGCATCATTTTGAATTTTCTCTGCCTCTTTATCTGACCTGGATAGGGCTAGAAGGCCCGTCGCAAATGTTCCAATGATGTCAGCAACAGTCTCAGAGTCCGCTCCCATGCCGGTAGTAGCGTCATATTCTTCGCCCGCAACTAGATATGTTTCTAGCAATTTCCCGTAATACCTCATACCGCGATAATGGTGGGCAAGGTGAACTACTTTTGGATCATTTTCGACTATCACAACACCAGGCGTTCTAGCTGGAATTTGTAGATCGCTATTGGCTGCTGCCAGTACTAAAGCCTGTCCCTGGTTCCCATTATCTATCAAAAGTCTTCTGCTGACACCACGCCCTCGAGGCTCAAACATGGAAAGGCCCCTAGTCAGTTGAATAGAATTATTGTTATGCTCTTCTTGAACTGTCTCATAATCGACGTATTGATATGGTAACAGGTATGTAAAGGTTGGTCGAGAGTCCAGTAATGGAAAGATGGACTCATGGACTCCTCCATCATCGTCATGCAGATATGCCAAAGAGCGAACAAGGGTTTGAAAAGGAGGTGCTTCCCAAGGATAGCGCATACTAGCATTTTGCCAAAACTCGCGAACCAATCCTACGTCAGTAACAAAATAGGATATTGGCTCAAACTCGCTTTCAACATTTCGTAGATCAACAAAATCCCAATATTGCTGTCCCCCATCCATGACAGAAACCACGGTTTGCAATGTTTGGGCATTGTAACCAACGTCAGGCGCACTTGCCTTCATGAGCTCTAATATTGCGATTCTCAAACTTGAACCAAGTTGGGGCATGAAAGCTGCATTATAAGTTTCACCAAGCGTCCGTGAAATGTTTGCTAGTACTTCGAAAACACGACTGTCGTTTACAGCGCTTAAAGCTAAATAATCGACAAGTTCATCCGTGACTTTGATTGTTGTGAGTACTCCTTCATAGGCATCGGGGGCGAGTATAGGCTCTGACCCAATCGGCAATGGTTCATCGTTATATTCATCGTTATCACTGAGACCCTCGTGTCGTCGGCGCTGAAGTTTCTCTCGAAGATCGACACGAACTTTGATATGTTTTAAAATAACGATCCAGGTAAGGACTGCGGGGCCAGCCGTTATGTAGTTCGCGGACGCTGCTTCGGTGAGTATTTGGTGAAGTTTAATAATTGCAGTTTGGTTTAATAGCCATGGCTTATTCGGACCCTCAGCCAAATCAGCAGGTGCCAAATCTTTCGATGGTCTCTCGAGAAATATTAAACAACTATCGACGTTAAGTATGGAAAATGTTATGATGGCGCTAATAGTCTGTAAGGGTAGAGCAACAGCTTGAAGGGTCGGGTGAAGCTGTGGTGTTTGGTCAGTAATGAGCATGTCAGAGAGTATGAACCACAAACGTACCATTTCCATCTCGTCCAAGAACTTAAACTTGCTAATAAAATCAAACCATTCAAGCACCAGGTCTGAGTGAGAGATATCAAGCGCTGTGTCAGAAGAAAATATGTAATAAAATATAGTCTCCATCATGTGAGTTGCCTCAATGATTTGATTGCTTGCCCACTCAAGCTCAAGTTCATCTCGTCCATCACCCTCCAAGGACCACCCGCTACCCTCACTTTTCGCATCGAATAATTTTGTAAGTCCTGCATCAATAGATTTCACCAGTTCCACCATACGATTCTGAGATGCGCCCAAACTTTTCCACCTGCCTAACAATTCTATATGTAGACCCTCGTACCAGTCGTCTAATGGAGTAATCGGTGTGGGTGAAAGTCTGGGTCGCTGAATTATCAATGTCAGGCATTTCCAGAAAAAGCGTCGTTCTGATAGGTAAATGCTGAGCATTCGCACACGTCGATTTCTCTGCCTTTCTTCTTCTGATGGCGCGACCTCCGCTTGTGTGCCAATGAAAGAACCAGCGGAGAGAAAATTCGTAGATTTTTTGTTGCCAAAGGCATCTTGGAGACTGATCAACTCTTCTTCTGAAAGCTTTCCCAAAAGTTGCGCATATGCTCGCGATTGATGTTCTTGCACAACGAGTCTAAGAGCGGTAACCTCGTCGATTTTAACCATTCCACTCAGCCATAGTGCATCCTCCAAAACCTTGCTAACGTCATAATCTGCGGAAGTATGGTCGGCATTGATTGGGGCAGCTTTTGATTTGAATTCGGCTTTCGTCTCGTTGGTGGGTTCTGGAAAGGCAGTGACCGGATCGGAAAGCAAAGATAGTACTTTGGGCTCTTTAAAGAACTTCTCAAGTGTTATTTGGGCTCCATTTTCTTCAATATTTAAAAGGGCAAAGAATGCCGTCTCCCAAGAGCTATTGAAAGATTAGCAGAATGTCAATTGGGATGGATATCATGAATACTACACCTACATCAATATTTCTTCTCCCTTCAAACATCTACCCAGATCAGGAAAATAGCTAGCCTCTGGAATTGGTACCATGTCTACGACCTACCCAAGCTCAATGAGCCAAGATTCGTGGTGAAGTATTGTTCGAAGCATAAAGCATGAGAAAGCTCCGATTTTCGTGCAGTGGTTGAATCGTTTCCTGTTATGAGAAATCTGATATCAACAAATCCGTAATTGTTAAGAAAGTTTTGGTTGACGCGCCTTGTCCGCCTTGTCGCGGTCAACCTTCTTCATTCGCTAGATAAATTATTATGAGCACCGTCCCGTAACCATTCTTTCTTTCAGGTGAAGCTTTTTTTATTTTGCAGGGTTTATCATCCTAGCAATTAAGCACCTGGCTCGCTGGGCAGTTATTTATTTGTTTCTATGCTCCCCACCATGCATCCATCCATCACTCCATTCATTAATCATCCACCCAAAAAAAGGAAGCACCTTGGTCTTTAACTCACTCATGGATATCCAAAATCACAAAGGGAATACAACTTAAAATCTTCTCCTCTCTCTCTTTAATCCAGAAAGAAAGACAGTCGTCTTCACAGCTTCTTCCGTCATACACCATATCAATTGTTCAATCGATAGAGGTTTCAAAATGCCTTCGACAGAGCTAATCGATTATTCTCCGTACCAGCCAGAGCCAGCTCCCCCACTAGCATCTGCTTCAAATGTTATCTTGATCGACAACTTCGACTCATTCTCTTGGAACATCTACCAATATCTCGCTCTCGAAGGGGCAACTGTCACTGTTTACCGAAACAATGAACTTAGTGTTGAGGAACTCATTGCCCTCAAACCTACCCAATTGGTTATAAGTCCTGGTCCAGGTCATCCGAAGACCGATTCTGGTGTTAGCAGAGATGCTATCAAGTATTTCGCAGGCAAGATACCTGTTTTTGGAGTCTGCATGGGACAGTGAGTATTGAGGAGCTGATTGGGTAGGACGTTACTGAATAAATACTTAGGCAGTGCATATTGGACGTATATGGAGGAGAGGTTGTATTTGCCGGAGAAATCTTACATGGAAAAACATCTCCATTGCGACACGATTCAAAAGGAGTCTATGCCAGTCTACCACAGGACTTACCAGTAACACGATATCACTCGCTTGCTGGCACACATCCAACTATACCTGAATGTCTCGAAGTATCATCCTGGATTGAGACCGGTGTTGATGGGGGAAAGGGTGTCATAATGGGCGTTCGACACAAGGAATACGTTCTAGAAGGTGTGCAATACCACCCTGAGAGTATCTTGACTGCTGAAGGTCGGGTGATGCTCAAGAACTTTCTGAAGATGCGAGGTGGCACTTGGGCGGAGAATGAGCGTTTGCAAAAAGAGGATTCAAGCAGCGCGGTGCAAGCGTCCAGATCTGGTTCCACAGATGCCAAAAAGGAGAACATACTGGATAAAATATTCGCGCATCGCAAGGCCGCAGTTTCTGCACAAAAAGAAATTCCTTCTCAGCGACCCTCCGATCTCCAGGCCGCCTATGAACTCGATATTGCGCCTCCTCTCGTCCCATTTGTCCAACGTCTTCGCAAGTCTCCATTTCCATTGTCGCTTATGGCCGAGATCAAACGAGCATCTCCCTCAAAAGGTGTCATCTCTTTATCAACGTGCGCTCCAGCTCAAGCTAGAACATATGCCCTGGCCGGTGCAAGCGTGATTTCCGTTTTAACAGAGCCAGAGTGGTTCAAGGGGAGTATTGATGACTTGCGAGCTGTACGACAGGCTCTTGAAGGCATGCCAAATCGACCTGCCATTTTACGAAAAGAATTTATCTTCGAGGAATATCAAATTCTAGAAGCTAGATTAGCTGGTGCCGATACGGTTTTACTCATTGTCAAGATGCTAGATGAAGAAACTTTGACCCGCTTATATCATTATTCCGTCTCGCTTGGAATGGAGCCATTGGTGGAAGTCAATACATCAGACGAAATGACTATAGCCGTCAACCTTGGCGCAAAAGCTATTGGTGTAAACAACCGAAATCTAACCAGCTTTGAGGTAGACCTAGATACTACAAGCCGTCTCCTCAGTCAAGTTCCAAAAGAAACCATTGTATGTGCTCTCAGTGGTATCTCTGGCCCCAAGGATGTAGAGGCCTACCAAAAGAATGGCGTCGGTGCGGTTCTTGTGGGCGAAGCACTTATGCGAGCCAAAGATACCGCTCTCTTCATTCGAGAATTACTAGGCGGTTCAACCACTCCTGTAAAACCTGCAAGTGGCAGTTTACTTGTGAAAATTTGCGGGACAAGAAATGCTGAGACTGCAACGGAAGCTGTCAAGGCTGGTGCGGATTTGATCGGGATGATTCTCGTTCCCGGTAGAGGTCGACATGTCCCATATAAAGATGCAATTGCTATTTCTAAAGCTGTCCATCAAGCTCAACAAACGACAGGAACGGTTGTTAGTGATCGCGTGAGCAACCAAGCATCAGATTTCTTCAGCAATGCAGCCTCCAATGTCTCAAGTCATCGTCCTTTATTAGTTGGTGTCTTCCAAAATCAACCTTTAGAAGAGGTTCTAGAGTTGCAAAAGGCGTATGATCTGGATATAGTGCAGCTACACGGCGATGAGCCATTGGAATGGGCAAACATAATCCCAGTTCCTGTCATTAGAAGCTTTAAACCTGGTCAGGCTGGTCTCGGGAGAAGAGGTTACCATACCATTCCTCTACTAGATTCCGCATCAGGTGGCTCTGGACAAAAATTAGATACAACAGAAGTCAAAGCTACTTTGACCAAAGATCAAGGTCTCAGAGTCATTCTTGCCGGTGGACTAAATCCCGAGAACGTGGCGGAGGCTGTGCTATCAGTGGGTGATGTTGGTGATCGGGTAATTGGTGTTGATGTCAGTAGTGGTGTAGAAGAAAATGGTGCTCAGAGCATTGAGAAGATCAAAGCTTTCATCAAGGCAGCAAAGAGCGTCAGATAGATATGGCTGGGTATCATGAAATGACTTTTCGTGGCAAATAATGATTAATGACTCATTCTTATGAAAGGTCGATTTATCAGTTGATTTGCTTTTTTTTAATCGTCCTTCGAAATGTGAAATTGCGATACGCGATCTATCATTTCAAACATGTTGTACTTTCTTGGTCGAAATGTTGGTTACTTGGACTTGCATCAGCTTCTTTCGTGATATTTCGCATGAACATCGGTTGCCCCCCTTTCATCCTCGCCTCGACCTAAGGCATTCTCACTTTCAAATTTAGGGTATGTCTAATATGGAAACTCACTTCCACCAATCACTTCGAGCTACTAATACAGACACCTACTTATAATAACTACTATACTCAACACTTAAGAGGTGGACTGGTTTTATTTTCTACATCTCTCAATTATTACCCCTCAATCGTTAAGAAATAATCTCGTCCCTACTAGTGTTCGGACGAATCAATTATCCCATCCACAGTCGCAATTACCTCTCTAGTCTTGAATTATATTCAATACTTTTGTCCTGCCCCACTTCGATATCAATTTCTCAACAATTCCAAAGCTACAATCAAATACTTACTTACTTCTTTTCCCATTACTATTTTGTGTCCCATATTCTTTACATCACTACTTCGATCGCGTTTATCTCATTACTGCCTACTTAAGTTATCCTAGGTTGATCTTCCTTCTACCTTCTTTCCAGGCTTCAACCTCTTCCTATCTAATTTCTTGCCTGAAGTTTGGAATCTTTCCTGCGGATATCAAATCGTCAATCTCATAACTTCACTTTGTCTCTCGTCAGGTCAACCATTTTATCGAGAACTACATATTCCTAGATTTCAAGATCCAATATCTTCGTAAGTTGTTGTTTAATTTTTTGTCTTTTCTATTCAAGTACCTCTTGAAAGATTCACTTTCGTAGCTTAGTGTCTGCTCCAAGTTTTCGTCTTTCATTTGTTAAGATTTGCGGTTCATCGTGTTTGGTCTTTGGGCAGATTTTGTCATTTTGCGTTAAGCGAGATACTTGTTTTTCATGAAGTATGGAGGGATTCTTCATAAAGGCGTTGGGGTCGTTTATTTTGTGGTCGTGAAATTGTATTATATTCATATAAAATTGTGTTTCTAGTGTTGGTCTTGGGCTACGTCTAGTCTGCTTCCTTACTGAGCATACTCACGTCACCCGCCATCAACTTCATAGATAGAAAACTTCACTGTCAATATTTAGCAATTGTTGTTTATCGTTCCCCTAGAGTTTTGCTACCATATCTCACACCACACTTATCTAACATCCTCTAGACCATCCCACACCTCCCCACCACCACCAACCATGCCACGCATCCACGCCCCTACACACAAAACCCCCTCCAAATCCAAATCCCACAAATACTCTCTTCCTACACCCCCCAAACCCAAACGCAACAAAAATTCCTACAGCAACGGTGCTCTCAAACCCATTTTCAGCGGCTGCAAAATGTCACTCGCGGGCGACTTCATCGCCGAGCACCCTGGTCCTAATGCCGAATTCCAATGGAACTATGAGAAAATCAGTAAATGGATTACGGTTCATGGAGGCGAGTATGCGAGGGATGTGGATGAGTATACGACGCATTTGATTGTGACTATTAAGGAGTATAAGAAGAAGGGGGCTCAGGGTATGTTTTATTCTTCGTATCTTTCATATATGTATCTATGTGTGTGCTCTTGAAGTGATTTGCTGATTCAGGGTGTATGTTGTAGTGCGCAAAGCCATGGCCATGGGCAAACGATGCCATATAGTTGTCATCGACTGGCTAGTCGATTGTCTGACACTAAAAACTAACAAGAAAAAGAAACTCGTTGTCACGGGATATACACTTGGCCGTGTAATCCGTCGTTTACATCATACTGAAGACCAGAAGATAAAATATCGACAGAGATTCGAGGAAAATGTGAAAGCGAGTAAGGAATTGTGTGATGATCGTATGTATTTTCTCTCTTAATGTGTCCCTGTTTCATTATGACCTATGCTTCCTGAATTTTGGTATTTGGAATTTGAGAAAGAGCAATCTAACATAAATGTAGGACTCAATCATGTTTATATCGATCAGACGAATTTCGAATATAAAGTCGTCCTCACCCGTGTTCTTCTGCATGGCAAAAATAAAAATCAGAAATATACAGTCTACCTCTTCGAATCCAATGCTCAACCGCATACCTATATGGCTGGAGCAAAACTAATGACTGCCTATCAAAGTCCCTCTTATCTTCGAGAAGATTGTCGTCGTAAGTTTTTTATCCTATCATTCCCTCCTTTCCTCATTTCCTTCTTTCTCTCTTCCCAATTTCCACACCCCCAAGTTAATTTCACGTCCCCTCCCCATAGCTAAAATCATCGCCACCGCTTTCCTCGACTTCAAATCCATCTTCAAATCTAAAACTGGCATCGAATGGGACGATCGCTACGAACCCCTCCCAAAAAACCATCCTAAAGATTTATTCCGATTTCAAAAACCTACCCTAGGTCGACCAATGGGAATGTTACCATTTTGGCGCAAGGCACCCAGCTGGAAAGACACCGGATCCGGCCCCGTTTCCCACGAAACCGGAGTTGATTCCTGCGGTGAAGAAATCCAAGATAGAGAAGAAGACGTCGAAGAAGAAAGCAGCGAAGTCGAGAAAAAAGAACGCGAGAATGAGAGGAGAAGAGAGAGAATGATAATGGAAAAATCCCGAGCAATCGAGGAGAGAAAGAGAAAAGAAGATTTCGAATATGATAGTGATAGCGAAGTGGATGACGACGATGCATTCGATGAGTTGATGAGAGATTCTGTATCTTCTCCTGTTTCTACACAGCATCACGCACACCGAGCACATCTTCCCAGAGCGCAAAACTCGTCGGGTTCGCAGAAGGGAAATGTGGTCACCATTTCTGATTCCGATCCCGAGATGAATAGCAGTGATTCGAATACCGAGGATGAAGAAACGGAAAAGTAAGTTCCTTTCCTTTCATCTCCCTTTCCCTTCTCTTTCCCTCCCCCTAGTCTAACATCTCCCAGCCCAGTTTCTCCTCCCAGAACTCCCACCACGTCCCGTGTTTCGCATGCACAACCTACATTTTCCGCCTCGGGAAATTCAGTCGACGATGCGATTATTCTATGAAATCGACATGTTCACCAAAAATCTATCGATCTCCAGAAGACTTGCGCCGTCTTACATCACATCCTATTCCTATCTCTATATCCATCTCGACCTCAAATCATATCCTCGATCTAAAATCTAAACATACGACTACCAAACCCAGCCATACACACATACACACATATATACACAACAAAAACCACACTCCATCATCACACCACCACCCCACCCCACGAATACACAACCATATCACCAACAAAACCAGATCTCTCATATTTCCCATCTCAACGTCTTCAATTCCTCTCTTCTCAAATCCAGACCTATCATAGCGGGCCCGAACCCAGATCTGATATCCTTTTCTTTTTTTTCCTTTTTTCCTTTTATCATTTTCAGATCACTTCATTCCATTTCATTGATTCCATTACTTAGCCAGTCAGCCAGTCAGCCATTTACATATTCAATTTATTTCTTTCTCTCCATTTCTCTCTCTCCACTCTTTAAAAGACATGAGAGAAATTAGAAATAGCATTCAGGAAGAGGTACACAAGGAATAACGAATATCATATCATATCATACAGTACACAGGAAAATGCCTCGAATTGAATGAAGCGGATTGGAGGGGAAAGGAGAGAAGATGAATTAGTCGAATACATCTCTCTACCGAGAAAAATATCAATATCAATATCAACATCACCTTCAACATCAGCTTCAACCTCCAAAAGCAAGTAAGAAGGGATATCTTCAGCATAGTCATCATTTATTAGCGTTTTGATGATTTATACTCCATCATTCACAACTTACAACTTACTCCCCATCCTTCCTTCATCTTCACGAAACCAAACTCGCGATACAATACAAAACAATAGGATGTGATGTGAAATGATGATATCTGATATATGATATACATATACGACAAAAACCGCACATCTTATATTGCTACTTTGCCAACTCAACAAATACAATACAATACCTCTCATCCTCCCCTTTTCCACTTTTCGTAACATGAGAAAATCAATGCTGTCATAATATAGCTCCGTCCAATGCTGATCCAAACATGCTAGAATCAATATATCAAGATAGAAGAAAGCCTACCACTATTTATGGTATTTCCCAAGCACCTCAAACACCGCAAAACTCCCCCTTTCATCGAATACCTATTTTGCTCAAAACGCCATCCCATTTTTCTCTGGCTCCGTCTACTCTCCTCAAATAATCTTCTCCACAACCCCCCTCACACACCCCCTCCTCCCACTCCCAACTCAAAACCTCAACTTCGGCATAACAAACACCACCAACACGGCCAGGACCGCCAGCCCCGCAATACACGCATACATCATCATGCGACCCCACAATCCCTTCCCCTCCGTCATGGTCCTCAAATACCCCATTCACCTAGACGCCGCTTCCAATCCAAGCTCATTCCGATTAATTCCCGCGATTGCAGAATCGAGCACCGAAGAATCGCTTGCGAGGGTACTGGCGAAGGTTTGTGAGCGAGCGCGGAGTTCCTGCGCCATGGAGAGGAGAGACTTGGTTAGGTCTTCTTGTTCGGTGCGGTGGTGCGTGAGGATTGTTTCGGTGGTGGCGGTGGTGGTGCTGGAGGGGGTAGGGGCTGGTCGGTAGGCAGAGGTAGAGGCAGAAGTAGATGTTGTGTAAGCTTGATTAGAGGAATTCTCAAAAAGTTCAGCGCGAGGATTACGAGAGCGGAGAGTAGATGGTTCGGGAGCCGGAGAGGTTTGAGTTTGGATTTGTGGTGGCGCAGAATCCAACTCCGTTTGTATAACAGGAGAAGATGTATAATTGGTAGGAGAAGGTGTTGATCGTTCTTCACTCGTATTCATCATTTCATCAGTCGTTTCCGAAGGAGTATCTTGCGCAATTCCTAACAAGTCTTCTCCCTCAGAGGAATCCTCGCCTTCCTCCTCATAACTTGCAAGCTACAATCAATCTATTAGCACATATCCCAATTCTCCGCAGATCAAGAAATATACACACCTCACGTAACTCCTCCAATCTCTCACCAAGTCTCTGTATCAAATGTCCTTTGCGCACCAAATCCGCCTGGATCTCCTGTTTTCTCGACAACACTTTGATATTCTGCGCATCCTGCTCTACGTGTACCAGTAAGCCCCGCGCATGTTCTAGATTCTATAGCGTTGCACAATTAGCCTCATCCCTCCTCAAAGAAACAAAAACGCAAAAGATCCTTACCGCGCCCATCTTCACCCACTCAGCATAGCTTTGCGAACTGGCAGATGTATCTGGACCCAAGATAATCTTCTGTAATCTCACCAACATCCGTTCCAAATTCGTAGCTGTCGGGTCTCTCGCCGGCACAGGCACTGTATTAAGTCTTGCCATGATTTCTTGCTGCAAAAATCAAAAATCAAATTAACAAATCGTGAAAGTTGTCCAATTCATCACATTATATCAAATATATTTCAATGATGCCAATCATTCCACATCCTTGGTCGATTCATTCCACCACCGCTGTACTGTGGCTTTCCCCCCTTGCAAATTCCGCTTCCAGACAGAACTGTGGCTGGTGCTGACAAAGAATTCGGTGAGCTCAGATCAAGTTTAACGAGTTCCCGATGAATGAGCTTCCACACAGATGTAACATCCCAAAAGCGCCTCAAGCTCGGCCACCTCACCGATCCATCCCAATCCGGCCGCAAATCCCATGGTCGGCGAACATGCAAAAATTCAGACGTGCAACAAAACCCCCAATGTCCACCTTGCGCATTGCATCCAACCCTTGATATATACAATGTGGATTCCCGAGTCGAATTACAGTCTCGGATATATATTGATGAGTACTTTGGGGGAGATTCTAGATGTCGTGTGGTATGGATGGGCTGGCTTTGTGTTATGCGTGTTGGATGGGGATGGTGCTTGTGGAAATGGTGAAGTATGCTTGGATAAGTGGGATTTGGGGAACTTTGAGTAGATTGAGGGGAGATTTTGTAGGTAGTTATTGGTGGGATTGGTGAGAATTTGCGATGTCACTGGTGGTAGTTTTTTGGCTCGTGAGTTTGGATGGATAGTATGCCCAATTAGTGTATCTTGGCTATATCACATGAAGTCACGAAACCGAGGCATCATACTGGCAAGTACAAGAGTCCAGAGTAGTTTCCAAGATCCAAGGCAGAGAGCAAGAATATGTATGTCTCATGATCAGCTGGTTCTCACCGGTCGTTGCGCAGAGTGTGTTAGACGAGGCTGTGGAAGGGGGCAGCTTTGGAGAGCACATATAAAGTATATATACAATGCTGCAAACTCTCTGGGGGAACATCCTTTGGCTTCATCTAGTTCGGGATACACTCTCAATCATTGAAACTCCTGCAAATATGAGGAAGTGGAAACAAAGTGTAAGAAAGTGTCATTTTGTCCCAATACCAATCCTCTATTGTACTCCTGCCCATTGCTAAATGATATATGTACAACTCATGCAAGAATAAAACATTCCAGGCTATTATCAATCCGATACTATGCATCCTCCATGCTCGTTGCTATTCTCAATTTCGCCGGTATCAATCATCTCCTCCATTGACTCCTCATACACTTCCCGATTCATTCTCCCATTAAACAATCTTGCAAACCCTTTCAATAAATCTACTCCCCGCACCCTTCTATCCCACCATACTCAATCACCCCATAATCATTCATCTCTTTCCTTTCCTTTCCTCTGCCTCCACCTCCATCAAGGAAACATCTCAATCAAATCATTCAAATACTCCACAACCTCAATGTCCTTCCTCAAAACCTCATCATTCACCTTCTCAAAACATTCCGTCTTCTTATACAACTCCAATTGCTGTTCGATAAAACTTCTATCTTGTGAATTCTGTCATCGTCAGTTGTAACTCCCATCTCCAATTTCACAATCCCACGACTTCCTCGTGATCAATTCCCCAGCCGCTCAAAATTCCAAACAATATGAACGCTCCCCGGATAAAAAGTACGAATAATCAAGCAACCCAAAGAAAAACAACCAACTTACACTCCTCCTACTAGCCCACAGCCCCTGCAACCATTCTACTCCCTTCTGAACCGCGCTCCCCCTCGCCCACCTCCACACCATCTGAAGTTCCTGGACCTGGTACAAGAACCACGTTGTTTCCCTCAATAAGTCATCGAAATCTGTCTTCACCTGAGTACAGTTGACTTCTCCCTATTTCCTATCAGCAAAGATCTCTTTATGGTACAGACGCAGGAAGATAACATACCTTTGTATCCTCGAAAGACGCAAATGCAGAAGAGGAGGAAGGAGAAGAAATTAAAAGAGGTTTCTCCAACTCAACCAAGAGATCCTCGCAGAGCATATGCAGAGCCGCCGCTACCGTCTGTGAAGCATGAGGGGTTAGTTATTATCATCGTATTGGTCTTCTTTGATCACCGTATCGCATTGTCTTCATTCGATTGCTGCTATCATCACTCCATCCCATTCATCACATCTCAGCAATTCAACCCCTTTCTCCTTTCTCCGTCTCCTGATGACCATCACGGTATCATCCACTGACCCCAACCCCAGGGCCACACAAACAAAGAATGTAAGAAAGCAAACTCACATCCTCAATCTCATCTCGATCTGCATCCCCATTCCCAACACCCATAATCACCTGTCCCCCCTTCTCATTTCCCTCTCCCCACCCCTCCACCC
>PHWZ01000443.1:0-30940 GCA_004379285.1 Botryotinia calthae
ATGAGGAAAAGAGTGTCGAATGTTGGGGGGTGCTGCGGGATGGGGTGTATGATTCTTTTGGGGGGGAGGAGATTCTTCATCGGTCTGTTAGTGAGGTTGATGAGGAAGAAGAGGATGATTCATGTTCATCCGAATGTATAGAAGAAGAATACGACGCAGAAGACGAGAAAGGAGAATTCGCCTTAGGATTCACATCCCCTGCAATTTTCCACCCGGAGACCGGAAAAATAAATGTCAAGGACGATCCGCGGCTAGGCAGAGTAGTGAATATTTTCCGCGCGCGCGCACTCCAGCGACTGAGGATCAGAAATCAGGATTCTCCGTTTCGAAAACCGATTCAGCATAGTGTGTTTAGGGAAAATGGAATTCGTGCAGTGGATTATGTGAGGGCGAATGCGATGGAGAGGTTTGAGAGGGTTGCGGAGGAGTTTGCTAGGAGGGGGGGAGGAGCGGGGGAGGGAGAGGTTTCTGCAAGAGAGGTGGGTCAGTTGGTATCGAGTCTGGGTATGGATTCGAAATGCGATGATGAGGTTGTGCATATGAGAGGTGGTGCGGGTTCTGCGAATTCCGGAAAGGGATCAAATGATAAATCTCCTCCCGCCGGATCCAAGCCAAACCCCCCAAATCGTCATCCCCATCTACATCCACGACTACAAGCACAGCTCAACAAACTTGCACATGAAATCCCACCCCAGCTCTCCCTCGCCCGCGCCATCAAAACGCTCAATCAAAAACTACTCTTGCATTCCAGCACCCCGCATCTCCTCGCCCACGCCACAAAAAGCCTCCCCCAACTCCTCCCCTTCCTATCCCCCTCATCCCTCCTCACAACCTCCAATCGCACCCTAACCCTTCAAACAAGATCTCAATGCATCTCTTATTAACCTCCACCCATCAAATCACTTTCAATGGAATAAAAAGCAAAAACAGACCCGCTGGAGTTTTGTGAATGAAGTCAAGCAAACAAATGCAGAAATCGAAACAAATCTTTCCTCTGTACACAACCACAAACAATATACAGAGCTATAGCTACACATATTGATTCACAATTACTGCAATCTGGTTGGTTGGGCACAGACGCCATTGCATCTTCTGATATTGATGGTGGGGTGGGGGAATGAATCTTTATCTGTTTGCCATTCATTCATATTCATATTCATATTCACCTCTTCCATCTTCATCTTCATCTTCATCTTTTCTTCTGAATAATCCATCCTTTCTTTCTTTTCTAGTCGCCCCTTGAATCTATTTGATACATCTCCTCTCCGAAAATCTGTACACTCTCTTACAACCATTCCATCACACAACAGTTTTGCATATTCGGAGAAGATCAATACCACACACAACACAATCATTTATGCCAATCGATCAATCAATCGCGGGGTACCGAAACGAGAAACATGTCGACCATCACCAACGACGCAAGTAACCAGGCTGGTAAGTCGCACTACTTCTTTCAGATTTCCCATCTCGGTCGAAATTCCATGTCTCTGCATGATATTTGTGGTCCATTCTAACGCAAAGCTAATAGAGCCTTCTATTCTTGAAGCTGCCGCTGCACAACAATCATGGACCGTGGAGCAAGTAGTCAAGGAAGAATTTCCCGTCGTACCAAAAGAGAATTCGGAATCTCCAGTTCCATTCTTTCACATGCTGGAGAGATTGAAGACGATCAAGCGTGAAGGATGGCGTCGATTTGGCATCGAGAGGTGATTTTCCCAAACAAAATATGGGATGATGCGGTCAAACTAATCGTTTTTTCATAGAGGAGAATCCATTTCCGATCACATGTATCGAATGTCACTCATTACCATGTTTGCTCCCAAATCTCTCTCGTCCAAGATCGATATCGCACACTGCACCAAGATGGCTCTCATTCACGATATGGCCGAAGCACTTGTTGGAGACATTACACCAGTAGACAATGTACCCAAGAACGAGAAGAAACGACGCGAAGCCACCACGATGGATTATTTCACGAAGAATCTCCTCGGACGTGTAAATGGCGGAGTGACAGGCGAAGAAATCAAGAAAATCTGGCAAGAATATGAGGATTCAGAGACATTGGAAAGTAAATTTGTTCACGATGTCGATAAGGTCGAGTTGATTTTACAAATGGTGGAATATGAACGTGCGGATAAGAATGGATTGGATTTGGCGGAATTCTCATGGGTGGCTACCAAGATTGTTCTTCCGGAGGTGAAGGCGTGGGCGGAGGAAATTTTGGCGGAGAGAGAGGAATTCTGGGCTGGGAGAGAACATAGGGTTTTTAGTGACTTGCAGAAACCGGACGAGAAGAGAGTTGCTCAGCATGATCAGTATTATGGAGGGAAGGAAAATAAGAGTGCCGAAGTTTAGAGATAATGAGGGCGATGAATGTGGAAGGGAGGAATGGCGTTGGGAAGGGAAGGTAGACAGGAGATGATACTTGTAATAGATACTTAGATACCAGATACCAGATACCAGATATCAACACCAATAATAGAGAGATGAGCAGTTTGGGAAATCAATCCAGACATTTAATAGCAAACTCACATGCAGCATGATTTGGATGTGAATGCCATATTGAATTGATCACAAATTTGATGACACTCCGTTGGCCCTCCGGGGGCCACTGCCGTGGAGGCAGACTAAATGCATATGATGATTGATAACTTCATTCTTTTAGAGCTGGATGCTATTGCGGGTAATAGTAAGATTTCTAGATACTCATGAGTACCATTGATTTGAACAGGGCTGTCATATACAAGTACTATCTACATACATATATCCATGTATACATGTATACACAACATATGCCCCTCTTGGTCTCTCCTTCCAGTTTCCTCCCGGTTTCATATTATCCGTATGCCCATCTTTCTACTCGTAGTCCAAAGACAAGACATTGAAGACATTGAAGACATTGAAAGCAAGATAAATCGTAGCTGGGGTTATAACAATAACGGCGAAATGGATCGCAAACGCGTGATTTGTCAATATTGAAAGACACACGTGTGAAGAAATGACTGTTCACCACGGCAACCAAGCTTGGGTGTATTGAGTTGGCTTGGGTTGAGACATCGTTAGTCCTGTACCTACATATACCAAGTAGGTAAGCTGAGCATGATCTATTCACTAATGATATGTATGTAGTATGTATGTATGTAGGGTGTGTATTGTATGTGAACTTGTGCTTGTGCTTGCACTTGAACCCTTCTTTCTCCAGACGAATTAGGTCACATGAGAGCAGATCAGATCAGATCAGATCAAATCAAATCAAATCAGATTCACCGCCATCGTCTGCGTAAGAAAACATATTGCATTCTATTGCATTCTATTGAATTATCCTTTTTTCCCTCTTGCTTTCTTGTTTTCTTGCTTTTGGTGAAGAAGAACAAATACAGTGGACAGACAGGTTTACAAAGCACAGCCAGTTTCTTCGCCTCTCAGATCCATTTATTTGCTTCCAAGCAACCCACATGTACATGTGTTGTGCTGTGGTGCGGTGCTGTGCTCTGAGTTTGATACGATTCGATACGATTTGATGCGATTTGGTACCTTACGAGACCTTACGAGACCTTACGATACGACGACTGCTTTGGATAGTCATACTGTCACTGGTATTTGTTCAATTGTTATCACGAGGTTTGGATTCTGTTGGTGGCATTCATTCATTCGGTGTGATGCACAGTCAGAAATTGGTTGATTGATTGATTGAGAGATCAGAGAGTCGGAGATTGATTGAGATATATTGATCGTAATCTGCGTCTTCGTCTTCGTCTTGATACCAGTGCTGAATGGTACTGACTGATATTAATACTAATAAGACCAATCCTATCACCAACACCGTCACCAATCTATCATCACCCACCGATTGCGATTACGAGATTTCCTACGCCTCGCCTCGTTAACTTAAATCTCAGCCTCGGGAAGATATCTACATCTCAAAAGTCAGAAAGATCATCATCTGTCCGTCCGTATAAGTCTTGGAAGCTGTATTGTCCATTCGATTTTATACCCTTGAATCTTTTGGTATTTAACTTCCATTATTTCATCCATCAAAATCCCTTCAACAGATAAAAGAAATGTCTCATTTCTTACACTCCATTCCAGTATCAGAAAATATGCCGGGTACTTTTGCTTTCGATTCTCCATCGCCTCAACATGACGTACCAATTGCAGGTTCAAAATCAAATATCTATCTGCCGCCATCAACTCCTTCAGCATCTGCCACTTCTTCCCTCTATCTCTTCGATACACAATCAACCACCAGTACAGATATGCTAAATGCCGGAGGTACAATGGTGGGAAGAAAGAGAATGCGAGATAATTTGCCATTTGAATATGGTTACGAGCGAGGAAATCAATTTGATGATGGAGATGCCAACTTGGCTACTCCCGGAAGTCCCATGCCTTTTGTCAATACCAAATATCGATTGGCAGGCGGTTTGGATACTCCGCAGGCGGAGAGGCAAAATAGGGAAATGGGAATGGGAAGAGAAAGTGATTTTGGTGATACCAAATATCGAAGGGAATTGAGTGATGTAAAGGAAACTTTCGAGGCCGAGGGAGAAGGTCAATTATATCGAGATGAGAATGGAAGACCGAGAATCCGAGGACTACCAAAGGAAGATGAGAAACGTGGATGGATTAAACCTATGGTCAATGTGGTGGGTGGTGTGGTGGGAAAGATGTGGGAATTTTGTAAAATGGGTGTCGCATTTAAAGGATTCCAAGCTGGTGGTGGAAATGGTTACGTTTTTGGTTCAACCACTCCAATCGAACCGACTTTTGTGGAAGAACCCAAAAATAATATGTGGGAGGATGAAAAATCTCCTGGGACACCGGTACCAGGTGGACTTCCTATGGGTGGTATGGTTGAGAATTATATGGATCGAAATTATGTTCCACCACAGGAAGAGACAACACCTCCGAGACCAGCAAAGAGACGACAAACTAGTTTCACGGCGCAATCGACTCCAGATGATATGTCAAGAAATTGGGTAGTGGTTCCTCCACCACAACCAATACAACCACAACCTGAATATCAACTCACACCACAACCCGAATATCAACTCAATCAACAATATTCAAAATTACCACCAGTGCCTGCAGATGCATTTGCAATTCCGCAATCTCAAGCACCTAAATCTAGATTGTCACAGCAGAGAAGTGGAATTGCTAGATATAATATACCTGCGACATCAAATTCCACTCGAAGACATTTGGTTCAACCTCAGATTACATCAAGTAATACGGGTGCTACCCGAAGACCAAATTACCAAAGCAATCCTCGAGTTTTGAATCCTTCCCCAACTATATCAAATTACGAACGTGGTACAAATTATTCAACTCCCACTCGACCAAGTTCTTCTCAAATTCCACGTACGGCTTCACCAGGAGGATCACGCATTCCTCGTTGGACACCTAATAGTCCAAAAACAGGACCAAATTCAAATGAGAGTCCAGCAGCAAGAGAAGCAAAAGCATGGAAGGCGAAACAATTAAAAGAGGAAAGGGAACAGGATGAGATGATGAGAAAATTTGATCGACAAATGAAGGAATTGATTAGACAGGGTAATATGGCATTGGGAACGAAAGTAGAGGATATGGAAGTTGATGATGGTGATGTTTATTAGAGTGGAAATGAGGGGTGGTGTGGAGGAAGTGGAGATGATAATAAAAGAGAGGAGGTATACATATATGTATACGTGGAGAATGGGATTTGCACATACTCGTACATATAAATTGGAGGATACGAAAGGCGTTGGGAATTATCGTTTGATCTGATCTGATTTGGTTTGGTCTGAATTGGTCTGATCTGTATTTTGGCATTCGTATATTACGAATAGCACAGATGGCTTGTTTGCTTGCGTTTTTGCTTGCTCGCTGGTCTCATCCTTTCTAATTCTTTGTTTTTTATATGGAGTTGGATGGATGAATTATTCATCAATCACAGTCAGAATTGGGATTCGGATTTGGTAAACGGCGTTTTTCAAATTTGGATTCTAATTTGTTTTGCTTTGGCTGGACTAACTGAGTTGGTTTGGATGTATGTTTGCATTGAGCGAATTTAACGACGGAATGATTTTATTTGATTTTCATTTTATTTGATGTGGTGGTATTATGGGAAGAGGAGAGGGGAGAGGAGGAGGGGGTTGTATAAATGGGAATTGTTTTGCTGTTTTGGGGGTTTACAGATTGGGAGATTGGGAGATACCATGATTGTTGCTTTTTCTTTTTGAGACGGGAGGGGGTTGATGAGGAAGGAGGGTTGGTGGTGGGATTGGGAGTGAGAGTGGGAGGTGAAGGTTGTATGTAATGTGAGTGGTGGGTGATAGTTGGGAAAGGAGAGGGGAGAGAAAGCTGAGGGTGGTAGGGGTTAGAATGATATAGGATATGATGGGTTGGGTTAGGACTGACTTGATTGGGAAAATTAGGATAATACATAAATAAATGTCAAAATCAAAATAAAAGAATACATTGATATGTTAAAAGTCTGGTTCACATGGATGCTAGAGCAGGGAGAGCTAGTTCTAAATAGTATTAGTAAGAGCTCTGCTGTATATCAGAGCTTTTTCTCTTATAGTTAGTGACAATATACTTGATACAAGATTCTCTGAATGCCCTCATATTCTATTCTATGCTTCCTATCGTACCCTGTAGAGAGTCATACTTGAAACAGAATACATTGATAGATAATAAAGGTGAAAGTGGAGTAAAGTAAAAGTGAGCGATCAAAATGAAGTTTGGATGTGGAAATTTTTAATCTATCTATAATTATCACAACGCTAACTACATATTCTATAATTGCCTTTGTGTTTTAGATACGGACCACTAGCCTACCCTACTTCCTATAAGTAGCGCCTCACTCTTCCATAGCTCTTCTATTCTTATAGTACAATATATAAGTCTTTGTCTGTATCTTGATATTAGATAAGATTCTTATAGAACTAATAAGGGAATTGCAGTATTCAATACACATGAGAATCACGTGGCTTGTGTGTAATATGAGGTTTTCCGTGATAGTCATAGTTTTTTCTATTGAATAGATGAATAGGTTATTAGGAAATCAATTCGCAAACTCTTGAACTCTAAATCTGTCGGGATAGAGATCATGTGACTACGCTAGCGCTTGCGCTAGCGTCTTCCGGCACTATAGCAATACGTTTCGTAGTCCTAGCTTTAGAACCTTAAGCCATATTACAATACAGTGTGAACTCATAGTACTATATTGTCTTCACCATCCCCTTGGTGATACCGACAAAATCCAAGATTCAAATTGAAACCTCAAGTCCTGATATGTAATCTAATCTAATCTCATCCACTCTTCTTTCTCTCTCCTTTTCCCTTTTCTTCTCCTAAATAATAAATCTTACACCTCTTTTTCGTTCTCTTTCTTTTTCTCTGTTGCTCTCTCTATTTCTATCTCCCACTCTGTCTCTATCTCTCAACCTACCAGTGATAATATAATTATCATTTCCATTGATATTATATTTTCTTCTAATCCTCACTTCTCGCTCTATTTCCTCGGTTGTGTAATCAGAATCAGAATCAGAGTCTGAAGCGGAAGTGCAGGTGAACGTGCTGATGTTGGATGATGCATCACCGTGTTGCTGTTGTTGTTGTTTTCTTTCTCTTTCTCTTTTTCGTTCGGGTTTCGTTTTTTGCGTTATGATTCCCCCATTTCGATTTCGATTTCGATTTCGACTTCGACTTCGACTTCGACTTCGACTTCGACTTCGACTTCGACTTTTACTTTTACTTCTTCCCCCGGTAACATGACAATCACAGGAGTGATCATGTATCGCTTTTTTCTTCCTTTCATCTTTATCCCCATCCCCATCCCCGTATGTATCTCTCGATTTTGACCGTGACAGTAATAGTGATCCATCCCGAGGAACCTCGATACTTCTCGTTAGATATATGATTTTCTCGCGGTGATTTTGTATTTCTTTTTGTGTTTCGCTTTCTCGCTTTCTCTCTCTCGATCTGGATCTTCTTGGACTTCGAATGCGACTGCGAGTACGAGTATGAGTCCTACTTTCGCGCCCGGTATCTGTATGCGATTTTAGATTCCCATCTCGATCGCTATCAAGATTCACATATTCAACCACTCTTTTTATTTCTGGTGTTCTTCCTTTTCCTCTTTCTCTCTCTCCCTCTCTTGCTCTTTGTCTTCCTGTCTCTCTATCCCGCAGTCTTGAATTTGAATCTCTGATAGGGATACAATTCGGAGAGATATAATTATATCTTAGCACTTTCTCTCTCTTTCTGCCCCTCTCACAACTTCTCCTTTCCCCTCTTCTCCATCCATAACCATCTCCATCTCCATCCCTACGCCTAACAAATCCCTCATAATAAGGCGTCGGTGTTCGATTTCTTATACTTCTCCTCCCCTCTCTCCCTCTTTCTCTTTCTCTTCCTCTATACACACTCCTTCCCCTTTCTTCCTCGACATATCGTTCGTTCTCGAATCTCCGATCTTTCACTCCCTGGGTAGAAAATAAGATGTCAAGTTTTATTCCGCTCTTGCGTTGAGAAGTATGATCATCCTCAATATCACCATCTCCATATCCATCCTCAAAATCATCAAGATTTCTAACACAGATTTTTGTTTTTCTTCTTATTAGTGTTGGGGATGTTGATTGTGAAGAGACATGACAACTACATCTCCTACACTCGCATCTCCGACACCCCTCCCAATCTTCATATGTCCCATCTATATCCCTATCCCTATCCCTATCCCTATCCCCATCTCTACACCCCGTACACTTCGTGCATACCCTCGAAGTTCCAGTATATCCAAATTCCACGGGACAAGAAGAAGAATCCGACGCTGACGCTGACGTATACCTATATTTATATCGAATTTTTGGAGACCTTGGACTTGGACTTGGACTCGAAGTTCTTGGAACAGTATACGAAATCGATGTATTTACACATCTTTTCGGATCTTGCACTTTCACATCATCTTGAAGATAGCTAGGACCGTTTCGTAAAATCGATATTGAGTGGTTTTTTCGTGGGCGCGGGGTAGGTGATATATAAGAAGAAGATGATGAACTAGAAAAACAATTATCCCCCCCTCTCCCTCGTCCCTGTTTTTGCTCTCCAACTTTTCCAATCAAACATCGAGGACGATGAGAAGTGCGATCGATATATGTGTATCTAACTGGCGATGTATATCTCGAGTCTCGCAATGGAGGAGAGGGAGGAGGAGAGGGAGAGAAATGGCGACATGTGGAACGGGTTTCGATTGTGCGGGACATAGTTTGATTATGAGAGGATTTGATAGTTGAGAATTATTCGGAGTGTTTATTTAAGTGTTTGTATCTGGTGAGCTTTGGAATTTAGTTGCGAGGCTGGGATTCGTATGTGTAGATATTGAATTTTGGAAATGTAACAGGATCTTCCTATCTTCGAAACGAAGTAGAAGAGAAGAGAAGAGAAGAGAATAGGGAATACTACTATGATTCTACTCCATGCAGATGGAGATAAAGCAGAAGGAAATAAAGAGAAAGAACAGCAGAAGAAGATTAGAAGGTATCTTACGTGCCTACTCTACTCTACTAGCTAAGAATAAGTCGGTATGTATTACTAATCGTTCGATTAAGGAGAGTGAATAATCTCGGATCATAAAGGGGGGTGAGATGAGAGGGGTTCTGGGTTTGAGTAATTGAGGAGGTGGTGCGGTTCTGGTGATTTGTATGTATATATGTATATATGAAGTCTCTTACTAGAATAATAAAGAAGTGGAGAGGATATGCATTTCAATTTGAATAATTGTAAAAAGAAATCCGTCTGCACACGTAAGTTCCAAACAGGTACAGATATCTGACATGTGAATTTCTCTCGAGCGCAGAAATTCGATTCAGATACTGATATGATGAACATGTTAGTTCTCTCAAATATAGAATAGAGTATCAATAATTCGTTATTTGAATTTAAATTTAAATTCAACAAAGTTTGCTATATAAAACGTGGAGAATCATTAATGAGAGTATTTAGATAAGAGAAAAAAGTATCCAATATCATAGCAAGATGAGGATATGCCTCGAAAGCCTATTGGATCCTCCAACAAAACATCTAAGAAATGATGCATATTGTTGGAAAGATATAACACGTGCGCGTCATGTGTATATATAATATCTTCCACTTCCTTATTTAGATTTAGATCACTACAGCAAATTCTGAATAGTCAATGATACATGCATTCCACTAGCCTACTCCCTTAATTGTGAACACACATGCATCATGATACACGAGGCAACGAATAACAGCAATTTCATCCCGGTACCATCACATCTCAAGTTTCTCATAAACCCCAAGTTCAAAATCACAGTCCCAAATCACAGTCCCAAATCACAGTCTCAAATCCCAAATCCCACATTCCATTCCCATACCCATACCCATCACCTAAACATTAACTCTCTTCAACTTAACCCACAACTCTGGTTTTTTCCACAACACATAAATCTTATTTCTCTCCAACCAAGTCTCACTATCCTCCCCCCCCTCCAAATCAAATCCCCACACCACATTCCCAAGCAAAACTCTCATTTCTGCATATGCCAAATTCTTACCTATACAGTTCGCCGGCCCATTACTGAACGGTTGTCGAGCTTTCCTATCATCACCTTCAAAAACTCTCGGATCATTTAGTTTCATATCTGGAAATTTCGATTTCAATTCCTCAACATCCTCGACACTGAGCCATCTCTCGGGATGGAATTCATACGGTAGATGGAAATTATCGGTGGAGAATTGCGCGCTTATGAAACCGACACCGACAGTTACTCCTTCAGGAACGTATTGGCCAGCGACTATACTTCCACCCTTAGGGACTACACGAGGGAGGGTAGATGGGACGGGGGGATACATGCGGAGTCCTTCTTCGAGGACGGCGTTGAGGTATTTACAGGAAGCGAGAGCGTGGAGAGTGATATCTTCTTGGGTTTGGAAGGTGCTTCTTAGTTCGAGAGCGAGGTTTTGAAGGGCAGTGGGGAACCGGAGGAGATAACATGTTAAGCCATTGAGAAGAGATGCAGTCTTAATTGTATTAGTCAAGTCCTAGAAAATTAGAGCAATGGAGGAACAAATACCGTTTCACTGCCAGCAATAATTAATATGCTGGCATTAGCCCCTATTTCCTCACGTGTCATTCCTTTTTCTGTATCATTGTGCTTAATGATATAGCTCATGAAATCGGGTTTATCTCTGGGTGTATCCAGGCGTCGGTACGCCTTTTCCTTTGCCAGTTGTTCATGATGTTGAAGTTGATTTCCCATATCTTTCGGAACCAAAAAGAATCCAAGAGCCCCAAAAATTGGATATCTTTTTAACTCGCTGATAAAGGGCATGATTTCTAGGACTTGAAAAATTAAGTGAATCCAGTGATGTGTTTCTCCGGTCTTGACACAATCAAAAGGTTCTCCAAATGCAAGATCCCCGATCAGATCGAAGGTAGCAAAATTATACCATTTTCCGATGTCAATACTATTATCTGGAGCGAGAGAAGAAAATTTGATAAGACCAGAGATAAACTGTCGAGCATAATCTTGGATGAGAGGTTCTTGAGATATGAGGGCTTTGTCGGAGAAAACGTGTGACTGAAGGCGACGAAATCTTCGATGATCATCTCCACTTGCGGTGATTCTCCAATCGAAGCATTAGCTCTTTAAAGTTGAGTATCTAGTGCGGTAGAATAACAGCTCACATATTTGCACCTTTATCCTGCAATATACTTCGTTCTCTCGAATCCTTTAAAAAATTCTGTTTGTGATGATCCTTCACAAAACCATAAATGTCTTCCCAGGCGACCGAGGAATTGTAGTCTAGAAAGTTGGGAGCAACTCTAACCGCCTCACCGTATTGATCATGAAGTTCTTTGATTCTATACGGAAGAGCACCTCTTAATTTCCAATATGACATGGGAATTCTAGTAGCCGCCCATAGTTTTGGTCCTGGGTATGATTTTAAAGGGTGAAAGAATAGGTTATAAATGCAACGTCCGAGGAAGTAAAATAGGTATCCTGTGGCCGCTGCGGCGACAAGACTAATGGATTTCATTTTGTGTTGATCGAACTAGATTTCCTTGAAATGCAATTTGATGTATCTATTTTACATTTCAAGATATCGTTAACTTATATACACCACTGATTAATCTCTGGTTTCAACCCAGGACATAGAGGTTGTTGAGTCCAGGAGGTTTCCAAAAATTGAAACTCCGTTCTGACCGTCCCATTTTTGAACTCCACATTGCCAATTGACGAATTGGATGCCATATAAATAAATCATTTGGAGATAGATTGGAGTTAGAAAGGAAACGATGTAACAATAATAGTGGAAGACCCTTGCGATACAACCTCCGACCCCTGCTGAATATGCATGGCCAAGCAAATGCTGAGACATCACCGGCTTCTTTTATATCCAGCAGTGATTTATGCATTTGATAATGTAGTAAAAGAATTATAGAATTTATATAAATTTGGAATGATATTTTTGAAAATAGTTATTTGAATATTTTGTTAAAGTATAGTTCACGTGGATGCTAGAGCAGGGGGAGCTAGCCCTAATTAGTATTAATAAGAGCTCTAATGTATATTAGAGCTCTTTCACTTATAGTTAGCTATAATACACTTGATACAAGATTCTCTGAATGCCCTCATATTCTACCTTATGCTTCCTGTTGTACTCTATAGAGAGTCATACTTGAAACATATTTGTGATTTTAAAATTTTGATCTAAATTCGCTTGAAATTTGAAGCGTAAAATGAGTTTCCATTGTAAGCCCACTCTAGCACGAGTGTCTTCGAAAGATGATAGAGTAGGGAGGCACTAGTCATAATTACCTCAAAATAATAATGAAAAGTCAACTTTGACATTCAATATATATGATTATGCAAGACCATTGCATTTTCCCGCTCGAACAACAACCAATGTGACAACAAAGAAACAAGCAAGGTCTAATGATACAAAGTTTGCTTCAACGTGCATTAGATTGATCCCACCTCGCCCGCGCCCATTAGAATTTTCACCGGCGAGCGGAATAGGTCGATTTCAAATGCTCCATTAAATACAAGATGTTACCTAGTTTCATATAATCCATATACATCATACCCTCATGAATTATGATATAAAACTTTCGCGCCTCATCCAATCGTACAGTGCAAGCCTGGTATATGCCATTATATCCTTCCAACGCCAATGCTTGTTAAATATGCAGCTTATCGTAAATGTTGCGAAACCCAGTTCTCCTTGATCATAACTCCATATCTTCGTCCTCACTATCTCCGTCACCTCCACTTCCGGCACCTTCTTGTTCTTTTTCCCTTCTGGTCACTTCCCTTGAAGCTCCTAATTTTCGTAGTCCATCCATAACGCCTGTAATGAATCCTCGTCCCTCACTAACCTCCATTGCGCCAACACCTTGTAAGCTGGTGAGCCCACCTCCTTCTACTACTAATGTGCTGCTTCTCATTTTTGCCATCCTCACTTCCCGTAGATCTCTAAGTAATTCCCGAACTTTATCTGGATCTTGTATATCATCACTCGCAGCTTCCAGTAAAATTTCACCCATATCAATCCAATGATATGGTAAATAGCCAGGCTCCGAGTCTGCAGTGTTTGAAGGTAAAAATGGCGGTGATACTGTAGATGATGTGCTATGGTCGAGTGGTGGAGGAGGAGAAAAGCTCTCGGAATTGTCGGTCTCCATTTTGAGTATTCTATCAAGAGAATGGGGATGAAGCCATGGTGGTGGTAGAATATTGGCACGACGCTGTCGTTTGAGAAGGAGAGCTAGCCATAGAGGCAAGGGAGCACGATGCGGTGGTCGTAGAGAAATTGTCTTGCCCTGTAGATAACATTGATATGAGCTTTAAGTTCTGAATACTGTTGTTGGAGGGGTAATGGCGGGGTAGCTTAAACCTAATAAATCGAGGCTCTCAAGTCGTTGTCGAGGAACGACTGTGACCATTTCCATTTCGCATAAAAACGCGACCTCCATTGGCGTTAAGCCAGGTGGTAAAGGTAGAGCCATATCGAATGACTATGTTTGTTACTCTTTTGACTCCACGGAGCTACAAACATCGCGACCAAAAGCGGACGCGCCTCGAGTTTGTAAGAATCAAAGCCTCAGGCATCAAGAACTTCAGTTGTGTCTCAAAGTCAGCTTCGAAGAGGTCTTTCTCAGCACATCCACTGCAATCAGAAGGCCAAAGAAATAATAAGCACAACAACTTCATTATAATTCCCTATCTCTACATTGTTTACCTCTTCAAAATAAAAGTTCAACTGAGATCACAACTTTCCAAGCATTTTCATCACGAAGCAAGGGTGCAGCAAGTGCAGCATCAACTGTTATCGGGACATGTCTCAAATGATCGAGATATGGCATGTCATTGTTCAAAAGAGGGTTCATCTTATTCTTATCGTCAGAGTAACCTAGCTGTGGTCGTATCACACATTAGATGCAAGCTGAACCTTTTAATTGTACAGTCGTATGTGGTGTGTGTAGGTATTTCCAAACCACTTTCGTTGCTACGATATTGATGGCTCCACCATTGTACTAGTATCTCACGTAGGGCATTTTCCTTTGTCGTGGCAACCTGAACCTGATGCACTTCTTATTGTGGGAGTTTCCTTCAAGATATCCGCCCCATTTGGACGAGTTTATCTGCATCATGTCGTCCCAGTGGCTTGTTTCGTCTATCGTCAGACATTTGATATATCTGTCAGGTTGTATCCGAAATCATCCGTAATTATATTTTTCAAAGAGCATCTCAGGAATCAAAGCTCTCTTCCTACGCTTGTGTTCACAAAGGGCACTCTCTAATCTATGTGTTTGTTCTTTACAATAATCGAGGAGCGTTGATTTCGCGACTCTATGAAGTTTCATAAGTCTTCCACATAAGGTGTCTATGTTGTCAGTTCCAAAGACCCAATAGATGTCAAAGACGCAGGTGAAATGCTCACAGTTTACAGGGTCACGTCAAATGATGGACGATCTGCCTGCATACTATAATCCACGACGTTTACGTCATGTTTCCCTTTTTCTACAGTGATGTGCACATGCACTCTGTTGTGTTGCATGTTGCTATGTTGTATACCTTATTTTGAATCTTATTTCAATGTGATTGGTTGGTTGAGGTCACATATTTTCACTCGGTGTGCCCCCACGGCGTCACTTCATGCCATATCAGAAATCTACTAATACCTCATCAAAACTCTATGATACCGGAGATCTCACTCTATAGCTCAAATTTGATCTTGAATCATTGAGGAATATGACGACTGCCCTTCACAGGATAAGTTCAGGCGTCCTTGCCAGACTACAATGTTACGATGAGGAAGAAAGAATCTCAGAAGGAGACAGTAGAATGAGTTCTAGAGTGCCTGGTGGAATTTAAATTTATGAGGAAGAGAAGATGTCCGAGTCCCATTCTGGTGATTCTATAGCTGCTACAGGATTTGATGATGCTGCTACAAAAAGCTGGTCCGGAAGCTTGATCTACGTCTAATACCAATTCTTGCTACTATATATCTGTATGATAACTTATCGATTCGTCTATAACTACGGATTACTAACTTTGGGCAGAGTTTGTTTTCTCGATCGTGCCAATGTTGGTAATGCACGACTTGAAGGACTGGAAAAAGACCTTCACATGACCGGACTCGACTACAACATCGCATTGTCTGTATTTTCCCCCTTTTACATCGCATTCGGCGTTCCTAGCAATATGATAATGAAGAAAGTTCGTCCGAGTATATGGTTGACGGGAATGGTATTATTTTGGTCAATTATTATGGTATGCACCGGCTTGGTGCACGACTTTATGAGCTTTCTATTTGCCAGATGCTTTCTGGGGATCGCAGAAGGTGGCTTGTATCCAGGTGCAGTTTACTATATAACCATGAGGTATCTTGGAAATGAATGTGGATTTCGCATAGCATTATTCTTTTCTATGGCGACAGCAGCTGGGGCATTTGGTGAGTTATTTGCCCGTGGGATTTCCGATATGTCTGGAGCAGGTGGTAAAGATGGATGGTCATGGATATATATTATCGAAGGTCTTCTCACCTTTTGTGTTGGATGTATATCATACCGGGCCATTGGTGATTCCTCAAATAAGTATATGACAAGCTTCCATATTGTTTTCCGTACATGTTGTGTGTGAAACTTACGTGAACTTAGTACAAAATTCCTCTCGGAAACGGAGCAGAAAGAGGTTATGAGACGACTTGCGATTGATCGAAACCTCCTTTCTGATGAATGTAATTCGAAATACGTCTGGCAAGCATTAAAAGACTGGAAAATATATGTCAACATGGTGTTGGCCTTTTGCTTGTCCACGGCTGTATATTCATTGTCTTTGTTCTTACCCACAATTGTGAAAGAAATGGGATACACCAATAATGCTGCACAACTCATGACCGTTCCACCTTACGTTGTCGCATGTTTCTTTACGATCTCTGCCAGCTTTGTTGCTGATAAAATGAAACAGAGAGGGCGTTTTGTTCTAAGATTCTTGGCCTTGGGAATAAATGGATCTGCACTACTTATCTCCAGTGATAAAACACCTGTTCAATTTACGGGCACCTTTCTTGCCGCGCTTGGTACGTAGCCCATCTTCAATTAGATCAAGCGGCATACTAATGATAGCAATCGTGTAGGCGTCTTTCCAACTACCCCCCTTCTCTCCACTTGGGTAGGAAATAATCTAAGCGGGAGTCTGAAGAGAGGAGTCGGCTTCGGTATGGTCGTTGGCTTTGGAAATTTCGGGGGTATCGTAGCAGCTTCATCTATCGCTCTGTGGATGGCCCTAGGTAAGATCCAATCTCATTTCATTGCATATATTCTATTGGTAGTTTCTCAGGCCTCCGACGATTCATCTTTACTGACTACTCATCTCAGATTCATCGAAGGACATTCAATATTCCTCAGTCTACTATCTTTGGCTTTTGTTTTAACAGTTCTCATGATGACATATCACAAGATGGAGAATAATCGGAGGGTTGCTAGAGATGCGGAACGAGGCCTAACTGCAGATACCTATACTCCGAAAATGAAGCTTCAACAGAAAGATGAGGGAGATGATGCAACGTTTTGGAGATACACTATGTAATTTGAGGAACGAGCTAGACCATAATGTTTTTGAAGAGTTAGGAATCCTGACGGTATCTGTATGATATCAAAATTACCTTAGCTTGCCTTACTTTTAAGGTGCTACGTCTCGCTCTTCTCGGCGGATACAAATATGAACGAATCTAGGTGGAACATGCCGATCTAGCTGAGTATTAAAGATGATCTAAGCCAACTTGGCAAAGCATGCTAGGCGTCTATAAGTTTTAAGTCTGATCATAATTTGATGACATATTCGCGCTTATTCTTCTTCGACGTCTCCAATAGAATTACTGCTGCCAGTACTTCACTTCATCGTCTCTGTTCAGATATCCTTACCACAATCGAACACTAAATCCAGTCTTGATAATTTTAGTAGCTACTGGCTCGAATGCACAGACTAGACTTGAACAACATAGATTTAACCTTATTTGATAATCGAGGTCGACTGTCCCCATTTTTGCGTGGGATAATACTAGACTAATGATTAGCACCATTCCATGCTTACAAGCGCGTTACTTCGGAGAAAAATGCAGACATGAAGATCATACTACCATATATACAAAACTAATCTATTTACATCCAACAACCAATCGAAAATCCTGAGTGACAGTCTTCCTGGCCCATAATTTAATCTACAATTTAGGCTTGGGCACCATACCCCTCTCTTTAACAATCCTAGCTCCTTCGCTTCTCAACTCAAACTT
Organism: Botryotinia calthae; assembly: GCA_004379285.1. Classification (NCBI taxonomy): domain Eukaryota; kingdom Fungi; phylum Ascomycota; class Leotiomycetes; order Helotiales; family Sclerotiniaceae; genus Botryotinia; species Botryotinia calthae. The sequence goes on from PHWZ01000443.1 coordinate 17,812, forward strand.
CTTAACCTTTCCACTACCCGTCTTTGGGGTTTCCATTTTCAATCCTTCCTCTCCAAACCAGAATACATGGTGAGGAGCCTTATGCCACCCTAACTCTTTTCTTGTCCATTCTCGTATCTCTGCATCTGATAGCTTCTTTTTAACTGCCGCTGAATCCTCTTCAGTATCTAGGAATGCACCAACAACTTCTCCATATTTGGGGTCTGGAATTCCAACGACTATAGCTCGAGAGATAGCAGGATGGGCATCGAGACGAGTCTCGATTTCAAGGGGATAAATATTCTCACCACCTAGTTAATGGTTAGTTTTTATCAAGACAATTATTCGATTGAAGCATAACTGACCTCGGATAATAATGTCCTTAAAACGTCCAGTGATGGAGCAATATCCTCTCTCGTCGAACGAAGCTTCATCTCCTGTTTTCAACCACAAAATTCCATCTTCATCTCTAACCATTACTTCCGCCGTCTTCTCCTCATTGTTCCAATATCCTTGTTGTAGCGAATACCCAGATATACAAAGCTCTCCCCTTGCACCTTGTGGGACGATATTTCCATCTCGATCGATAATTTTAGCACGAAGATGTGGAAGGATCTGTCCAACGGTCGCGAGACGAGTGTCGATGGTATCATAGGTATAGGCATTAAAGCAAGTGGGTGAAGTTTCCGTTAATCCTGTCAACTCTGTTAGTCGTTTACAATTCCATCATGAGCATTCGAACTTACCATAACTGGATGTGTATTCTCGCATATTAAGTTCCGTCAACAATCTCTTCATTAAAGGTCTCGGTACTGGGGCACCAGCTATTATTCCTGTTCTCAGATTGTCACAGTTGAAACCTTCTGGTCGTGGCAGACTCAGAATTTCCTCGAACATGGTTGGAACACCATGGAGTGCAGTACACTTCTCATCTGATACCGCCCGCAGTACCGCAGAAGCATCGAATGTTTCCGCTGGGAGAATAATTTTTGCGCCATGTGTGATCACTGCCAAGACTCCAAGTACAAGACCAAAGCAGTGAAAAAGTGGTGGTGGACAACATAAGATATCTTGAGGTGTGAATGCCAGTCGGTCGCCGATTGAGTTAGCATTGTTGACTAAATTACTATCGAAAACTGTCAGGGTCTTTTTCTCGAATTCAGGTATGGTCATACTTACAAGTGTGTAAGCATTGCTGCTTTTGGACTTCCAGTCGATCCGCTTGTGAATTGCAAGTTTACGATATCGTCTGGCTTTACTGCCCTTTTTACTCTCTCGAACTCTGCCATCGAAATTGCTCGACCTTGGCGTTTCAGTCCATCGTAGTTCATGAATCCATCCCGCGAACCCCTCAGAATCACTAGCTTATCCAAAAACTCAGAATTGCCATTGTGTTTTGGCAATGGTCCTAAATCAGAGATAAGTCTTTCGGTACTCTGTTTCCCGATTTTTGGTACTGTAAACAAGACTCGACATCCTATCATTCGTCAGCGGCAATACTCAGAAATCTGGAAAGCCGCCTTACCAGCATGTTTCAGCCCGTTCTTAGCTTCTTGAGTTGTGTATGTATTATTCAACACTACCAATATACATCCCATATAAGCGGCGGCGAAGAACACTGAAATATATTCCGCACAGTTGCCAGCCAATATTCCAATTCTATCGCCCGATTTTATACCTAAAGATAACAACCCACGAGCCACGGCAATGCTCTCTTCCTGTAGCGTCCCATAGGCCCATCTCGTGCCCAGTGAAGGGCAGACTAGACATTCACTTCCAGCCCGAATTCTTGTTTGCTGATCAAGCAAATCTCCCAGAGTGAGTGCTAACAGCGGAGGACTCGACGCTCCCTGAACAATCGACAAACGAGGAGTCTCGGTCTCAACTTCGTAGAGAGATTGCATGGCGAAAGAGAAGCTGAAAATCTACTAATTGGATTGCAAGTACAAAGGAAACATGAAGAATAGATCGAAAAGATCAGATAAGATAATAAAGAGCAAGGTGCATACAGGAACCAAGCAGCCGCCAGATGCCTAGGTTGCCCCACGGGACAGAACATACGGTATGAGTCGTGCATTGGCATGACTAAAACTTCGTCGGGGAGCATCTAAATGAGGATTCGGTGTTCCGCAAGAAGCGGAGCCATTGATCGTTGTGTAGTTTTGCTGTAGCGGACGAAATTCCCACATGTCAAATGGATATGAATTTTGGGACGTAACGAGGCAAAAACACACTGCATCCCTAACTAACTCAGACAAGGGTTCAACACGAGAATTGAGTTGATGTGAAGTGCAATCATAGATTAGCATCCTCTTCGAACCGAGCAGCTTCTTGTTATGGGAGAATGCAACCATTCAGCACCAGGACCGCTCAAAATCCATCACATCATCCATGAAGAAAAAACCTTTTCCACCTCAAACTTGGCTCCATTGAAAAGATCTCAGATCGTCACTCATGCAGCAATAAAAACTAGCCAGTGGGACACAAAATCCCACCCATATGAACCCCGAAATATACCCCAATACTACTCTTTCATTTGTTAAATCAAGTCTTCAAAACAAAAACCCTACCAGATTCCCAGGGACTCCGTCATCTAAACCCAAAGCGGCAGCTCAAATCCACTATAAGCATTCAAACTCTGCATATGAAATCCCGGACGTGAAAATTTTCATCTGATTAGATCGATTGATAAGATTAAGCGTTACGAAACGATCCACTTTCTTTGCGCTAGCTGGCTTTTGCCGGGAATATGCCATAAAATTGCTATTATCAGATCGATGATTCCGGATTCGGAGAACAGATTATGGAATTGACGGGTGTTGATTTAGTGAGTGGGGATTTCTCTTGGAATGTGGGCAAGGTTGCCCCTGATATTAGCCGGGGGCGTACTGCAAGATGATGTGGAGACTCAGTTTTTGAGATTTGTGTTGCGTGAAGTGTTGAGATATTGAGAAAGAATTCAGCCTGAGAAGTTTCTGGGAAGCTTGATAACTTTTGAAAATTGTCCAGCATCTCGGCTTTAGGCACTTGGTTTTGCTGCGAGTTTATAATGTCACGTGATATTGATGTAACTTCTCCTTTACCGTTCAGCAAATGTGGTGAAGAAGTCTCATTCTAGTACAAGCTATATCATAGAGAGTTCTGTATAGCATTCTGCAGGACGGGGCCTATAAAGTCTTACCACCCAACGAGATAAGATGATGTTGGGATGTCTCAAGATAACAGTTTGGAATTGAGATATTGCTCGAGGCGTGTCGTGTATCATAGGTGTGAGGCATAAAGCCTTTCCTTCCACTTCATCGGTTTTGTTCACGAGACCTTCATTAGGGACCAAAAATACCCATGTGCTCTTCTCTCCGAGCAAGGCTTCTCTTACGCATAATCTTCATCTCTCTCTCTTTTCTGCTGACTTATGTTGTGCCGCAATCTCGATGTCTTCGAATTGGCGTTGGATTTTCCTGCAAAGCTAGCATTTTGCCGGTATCTCTCAAGAAACAAGTGGAAGAATGGCTGGATAAATGTCCAAACATTTGAATTGGAACGAGAAATGCTTCCTATCTAGACCTTCCTTGGGATTATCCCTAATATTTATATCATAGGATAGCCACTGCATATCCATAAACAATACTACTCCACAAATGCCACTGTTCTGGTACACCTCCCGCGCATTCGCGTGGATTTAGCCTGCTTACTTGCCCCCGCATGATGTCGGTGGTTATCTGCGTCTATCTTCTTATCTTGATGGCTCAGGTTGTGTTCAAGAGTCGCTGATCTCATGTACCTAAGGTGTTGTTTACAAGGATTGTGAGATTTGTGCAGAGTCACATTCAATGCTCAAAATGGGATCTGGTTGGAGGAGAGAAGAAATTCAAATGCTATTGGCCTTCGGATTTTACTATGGGGAGTGATAATGACGATAAGGATTAGAATACTGCGCAAATTCAGTCCTAGTATCAATGAGCCCTGGCAGAGAGAGCGTGGCTAGACATATCTTCAACAGTTGCGTATAGTGATTGGGTCAGACCAAAATCACATCCTGAAGCTTGTCCGAATTCCATTTCTCTCCATCCATTATTCCATACACATAGCAGTCTCCAATTATTTTATATTCGTCCTTACCCCCAATCCGACGTAATATATACGGTACTTTCCCGCCCTCGAGTAGGAATATCTGATCGCCAATCTGCGCATCCATTGGTACAAGACCTATCCACCTGGGCTCTTTGGCTATGAAGAATCTTCTCATATGAGTAGCAAAGTAAACCAAAGTATGGAAGCGGATTATATCAGAGTTTGCGTTCTCGGCGTTTAACAACTGCTTCCCTCCGAGACGAGGAGTGCCTTCGATCTCCGATTCCCACCATGAGTGGTAATTTTTGTGCGCTTGCAAATCGTTCGAAACTCTTCTATAATAATACTCGCTTGCTGAATCATTGCTTTTGGATGAGTCAGAGGCTATTGACATACAGAATGTTTGAGAGAGAGCATCCGAGTAGGTTGTGGTTCCAGAAGAACTCGGATATGGCTGGTCGAATTGGGTCTCCTCCTGCGCTAACTGCTTCCACTCTCTATATATCGCTGCCATCTCTTCGTCATTATCAACCTCAAAATCGTTTGCTTTACCGATAACCTGAACATAGTTCAAAAATATACCACGTACTGCAATTTTTGATTTTCGACTTTCTTTTACTATGACTGAACTCTTGCCGGAGGCCGAAAACTTAGGGAACAATCTATGGCGCGCGCTTACAGTATCCACTAAAACATGAAAGGGCCTTTCTGCTGTCCAGTCCCGAATCCAAGAAAATCCTTCACCTGCCAAAATTCCAGTGGAATGCCACTTTCTTGGCCACAACTGGCTTAAAATATCGAGATTCCGCGCTTTATTGATTATATCCACTACCATACTTCCATACAATAAGGCAATATCAGTGCTATAATCTGGGTGGATTAAATTAGCGTCTTCGGCAGGAAGAATGCCCAGCAGGCCGTATATTTTGTCTCGCGGGTCTGAGCAACGACGTTCCCCAAATATGTTGAGAAGCCCTTCCAGATTACTTGATACATTGCCATCTCGATACTCATGAAGAAATCTCATCTTCATAAAAGAGGTTGTGATAAACCCACTTTTGCGTGGATTACAACCATCTTTGGAGTGTGCAAGTTGACTATTGAAAATAGCGGATAGGTCATCTTGTAATATGCTTCTCCGTCCTGATATCAAGAGGGTATCTTTCCCTAAGAGAGCTTCTTGGACTGTCCACATTCGGCTCCACCAAGGATTCTCGAAAAGTCGGATGATCCCGGCCCCTGTACGCAAGTTTTGAGTTGAAAACGAGGAAATGTCGTCGTTTTCACTGTCCCAGTGGGCATCAAGATCTTTTAACATCATTTCGAATGTATCGAAAACCAAATCATTGTCTCTTTCTTCGTCAATATCATCTCCTTCCGGTACCAATTTTTCCATCCACCCAGCTGTGAAACTTGAACTCAAGCATTTATTTGTTTTTGGTTCCCCTAACCATGCAAGAACAATTGACGACTTTGAGTAAATTGTGCCCATGTATTTGACCTGTGAGTTACGCTCAGGTATATCTTCTTGGTTGATACAGATTGCGTCAATCCACAAAATTCTTGGTAGATCACGATATCTCAGATACCGAAGTGCAGACTCCAAATTAGTGGTCACTGGAAAAGAGATGCCTTGAAGTTTGATATCACATTTGCTTGTCGGACTCCCCCAAACATATGAGAGAGCCTGATAGACTGGCTCATCTATCAAGGATACCGTCGTCAATGTGCAATGAATATCGTCTGAAAAGTCTCCAGGTAGCAAAGTGACAAGTCTTACTTCCTTTCTGGAGACTTCAAGAGTCTGGTATAATTGTGTTCCCTTCGTCATGATGGAAGCTTCCCGATGATGAAAAATGGCTTTTGGATAACCACTCCACCTCTTTTATTTAAGGAAAGGCCTTTATTTAAGAGTAACTCGTCTCAAAGTGTGGTAGCAGATGACTTAAGATGACGAGAACTGTTGTGATACCATTATTGCAACGTAGTGCAATCATCAGCTTCTCAGGTAGCGCCTGGGCATTCACCATGTTCAACCAATAAAGCACAGTCTGCTTTGCCTTTTTGCATCTTGGCGACGACGCCCCGTTATACTCGACTGGGGCTGGTCGGAAGCAGTTTACTCCGAGAAATTTTACATTCTTAAAGTAAGCGGCAAGATTAGAAATAGTAATAATTATTGTGAACCACATCAGGGATCATCGTACCTAACCGCCTATAGCCGCCGCATTCAAGCATAACTACTATGTAGTTACCATTTTTGTGGCTTTCTGGAATATTGGAAGTTTGCTCTTCACACATGTTGCATTCAGTTCGAGTATTGGCCACAGTAAGATAAGATAATGGTATTTTGGAACGAAAGTAAAGCTACTGAGATCCAAATATAAATTGAGTAATCACACCCTCTGATTATCAGTTTACGAAAGTGTTCTGGAAGGGGATCTAGGAGGATAAATACAGAAAATATAATTTGCTACAAAACAGCCCTGATTTGAGGAAGTGATATCGTGTATAAGTAACTAGGATATCCATCATAACTTTGATTTTGAGGTTCCTAGGTGGTCATTGAATCAGAGTGCACTTCAATTTTCCTACTCACAGACTCATACTGCAAATAATCCAGCATCTACCGTTACGAAAACTTTCTGCCCAATTTCTTCCATCGATGTCCACCGATATCCTTTGTTTCTTTCCCTTCTTTTAAGTGTATAATCCATTTTTCTACAAACGCAGCACCATTAGGAGGAGGTCTCTGCCAAAAGTCGCTATCCAGAGATTTTAACAATCAATCTCCGTCGATTCTTTCTCATTTCAAGTTCAAATACCTCTTTACGTTACTTCGCAACTATACCATGTGTGTACAACGTAACACTGCTTACTTGGGATGCGGCGACGCCACATTCCGTATCTATGGCTGCATTAGACAACTACAGCTAAGATGTAGCCCTCCAAATTGCTCTCGGTTTCAAATACAGGTGGTAGAGATTTCTGGAGTTTGTTCTGGCTGTAGTGATGGACGTCGTCGTCGTCTTCGTTGTAGAAGTCAGGATTCTGCCTAGATAAATATAGCTATGGGTGAAAATGGATTTTTGACAGAAAATTATGGACGGCGGTCGAAGTGTTAGCTCGTGTAGCCATGAAATGTCTGGCAGGGGCGACTCTGGAATGTATGGCTATAATTTATTTAAAGATAAATGGCATCACAATCTGGGATCCCAACTCCCGGTTCTTTCTTTATCTTTCAGATATAGCAGGGTGTATATAGCGATAACTATCACCCAAATGGAAGGATAAAAAAGAAAGATCTTTCAGATCGCAATATCATATCATGATATCATTTTGCATTTCTCCTATGATTGATCTTCATGAAATAAATCCAAGACAACGATGTAAATGGGCGGGTTATACCAGGCAACCCGCCATGTAAGTTACATGACGACATGTCAATCAGTATTGTTGTTCATGTGAATCTTTTTCTGTTTTACAAACTAGTTGGCCCGGCGCCGAATACATAAAGTTAATTCTAACCAGGTAGTTATGTGATGCTTAACTCAACATACATTCACCGAGGATTTTGTGAATCAATTGTAAATCCCGCTTCAAAGAAACCTTTAATTTCTCCTCCTATAAAAAGATACTTTCACACTGAACTTCTACTTTTCAACTACAGAAGCCTTCTCACAGACAAAATCTTCACTGCCTCCGAGACCTAAATCTTAAAGTCTCCAAAATTACTTCCAAAATTTGGCAGCAATGTGCATAGAACAGTGGACAAATTTTCCATGTGGCCATACAGCCATTCGCATACAAGGATGTCTTCAACAGCAGCAGACAAATTGCAATCCTTGTCTCTGTCCGTTCTACCAAGTGACATTTCTCAATGCCCCCATGGTCTTTAAACCAGTTTCAGATCAACAAAATAAAGAATCTAATCTAAGGAACTCACAGCTCTTAGGACCTGGTGGTAATAATATTGATGGTGGAACTGAATTACAACGAGAGACTAATGAGAAGCTTTTGAGAGAGGGGTAGATGGAGATAGAATAGATGGTAGTCCTGGGCTCTCTAAGCCATCATGCGAAGATCCTTTTGACACTAGTGGCTGAAAGCCGCATGTTGAAGTATCCTCTTCTGCGATACTTTGAGATAGAGAGAATCAAAAACGTTGCATTTCAATCTCTGTAAATATGTGATGTCAATATTCATTTACTCGCTCTTTCGTAGCATTTTCTACCTTGATGCTTGGGACTCTGCACAAAAGTGAATGAAAACCCATTGATGATTCACAAAACTATTTTATCTCGTGCCGACAATCTTTATTGCTAATCTTAGCACGCCGTAGGAAGATGTAAACTAATTATCAGACTCGAAATTAGAAACATTCACTTCGATATTTGCAATTATCCGTGCTAAATTGAATACAGCTGTCTCCCTCAGCCATCTCTATATCAAGGTCAGGAATCCCTTCCTGAGTCCCAACTTTCCATGTCCAAAAACTCGAAGATCCAACAACTATCAAAGTCAGCAAGCCCTAATTCAAACATCAACACCTGCAAAGAACGCTTCATCAAGCAAAAGTCTCATTCATCTCACCAGCTTCGCTAAGACCGGCATATCTCCTTATAAACAAACCGTCGACCATCTCAATTCAGCCCATCTCATCATGTGTTCAAGCTTGTTAACACACTTCGCCTGCGGACACGCTGGCATGCGTACCATCGAGAAATGCCCAAAATTTAGTCAACTCCAGCTCAGCCATGTAGCAGCCTGTCCAGAATATAAGTCGTACCAGCAAAATCAGCCTGGAAAGTGTTTGGATCCCAATCACAAGTGTTACTGAATGGATTATGATGATGGATGATGGGGAGTGTGGAGGAAACGCTATCAAGAATGTGCGAGAGGTTGGCTGGGAATGGTGGAGTTGAATGACAGGATGGAGAATAGGGAATGAAGAGGGCAACGATGCTGATGTGATTGATATTCTCAAAAGGGCCGGGACCTGATAATTCTAGTGGGGAGACGAAGGACGACATCAAGAGACCGCTATCATTCTTGGATCACAGAGCAGGAACTCTACGAACCTGAAAGAAGGGTCGAGAATCAAGATGAACGTATAGCGAATACAAAAACATACCACTCAGAAAACCCTAGTTCATAGACCGCAAAGCAAGGCTAGAAGTGACTTTTTAACCCCACAATCCCCATATGTTGAGAATCCACTTCCCCACATCAAATCCATTCAAATCATTGTACTCGGGTTGTCTCTTGTATATCTATTTCTCTGATAATCGACTTTGTACACCTGAATTTTGTCTTCTTCGGTTCGTCTAAGGGTTTGGAGCGGATTACATACACTACAATCGTCACTCCGCTTTTTCCCTCTTCCATCCCCTTTTAACCACTCACGAGGAGAGATTTTAGGAATACAATGCAGAAATTTTTCTTTAGGGAGTTTGAGAAGTTGTGCAGTCAGCTTGCACCTCCAAAAATGTACGAAACCACCAAAAAATTAACTGTGAATGCCTACTACTGGAATCGAACCAATGATCTTAGCATCGCCATAATATCTTACATACAAGTGCTACGCGTTACCACTGCGCCAAGCAGGCTAAACTATGAATTTACATGGCGCAAAATCAATATATGATACTAGTAGGCAAGATGTTCTCTCCAGCCCTCAACAAAGCTACCGAAACAGGGAAGTCATGATGAAAGACACCAATCCCTTCCACTACATAATGACGAGCTCCATCAGAATTTCCAGATTCTCACCGCTGGATGCGTGGCCAAGAGGTTTGCGCGTGTTGACAAGCGTACGTTAGATTAATTATGAAGCGGCGTCTAATATTCAAGCCTTCTGGACGTTAGGAACATAAGAGACAATGCGTCGTATTGTATTTCTAGTTCGAAGGACTTGTCAGTACATCACAGTCTCCTCCCAACTCCAGAATCTCGGCCATGTATATACGTTCGTCATTTCACCAACTCCTACCTATAATTCAGATCAAATCCATTCATCGCATCTAGCACAATTGCAATCTCGAATTCATAGGAATCAACCCTGGGACGATTAGAAGGCACCAATTAATCTTCATTCAACAGGTAAAATTCTATCAAATCGGCTCCCATTAGCCACTGAATATCATCCCTGATGACGAGTTCTACCTTCTTTCTTTCGTCTTGAGTCAATATTCTTGACTCGGTACTTTCACCCCACATAGAAGCAGGGGGAGGAACGGAGCGATCCCACCTGCTCCACTTACAGCGGTATCGGGAGGGTGGGGGTTTGATACAGAGACACCCAGCTTCAAGCTTCCCAGTCAAGACCTTATGCAGAATAAAGCTTTCAAGGACAAAGCTTGCTCGTCGGTTGTCTGAGCTGCATGCATGGCTTGATATGTGAGTCGTTGTCATACATGATGCTTCGTGTATCCTTTCCGGATTTGTCAATAACAAGTCGGCAGAATCTTTTTTTCTTCTTCTCGAATACGAGTTTTGTGCCGAATCCGTGGCTAGAATAATAGAGCAAAAGAGTAAAGTAGTGCTAAATCAGTAGGAAGTAGACGTTTCAGAACAAATGTAAACATCAGTAAGTTTCATACTATGTACATTGGTATTTTCAAAATCTAAAAGTTCTACCGGTATTAGCACCAGAAAATGCGCCGAAAGGAATTAAATGAGGTCCCTGAACACCATCCATCTATCGTTTCATATCGTAATAATCGAGCCAGCCCTAATATCTACAACAATGCTCTAACCATTCTGCTTGCTTGTTCTTTCTCGTATCGCGATAGTAACTTCTCGTTTTGTGTCGTGAATGCCGCCAGATTCTGTTGGAGACATGTTAGGCACAATACGCAAATATGTGGAGAAGGAAGAAGGTAAACTTACAGATGATGAAGTTGCCGCGCACAAGTTTTGTAACATATCTGTAGCTTGAAGCATGTCTAATTCCTCGCTTCCATCTGCAAAGGTCATAGAATCTTCACTGCCATCCAAAATTCTATCCGCCTTGAACATCTCTCCAGAAATCATAAGGTCAATGGCTCTTCCATTTCCCCTTTCCTCAGCTCCTTCTACGCTACCTTCAGAGAAGTCAACCCATCCTTCTTCCCGAACAACCTTGACGCACCATTTGGCATATTCTGCCCACTCCTCCATGCTTGGATTCATTTCCCCTTTGGCCATCCATTCTCCCAACATCCCTTCCTCACTTAGATAATTGAGGAATGTATATCGACAAGTTGGATCTAAACTTGTAGCAAAATCTTGCATGAAGACAGCTTCATTTTTCAAGCCTCCCAGATCTAATTCAGGAGTTTGACTCAGGAATAAGATCGACAATGGACTCCGTTTCACCGTCGCGGTAATAGCGAGACTGAGTTGAGCGATGGAAAAGTTTGTCGAGATGATGTCGTATGCGCGCACGCGGTTTGTGAGATGAGGATGGGGCCGAGGAAGAGATGTTTGGGGCGCATCGTAGCTGGGGGTTTGGAGAGACATTATGCTTTTGTTCTTGTTTCTTGTTCCCGGTCTTCTCTTGCACTGATGGCGACTGAGTGGTAGGAGATGTCTGGGAAGATTTGAAAGATTTTGAAGACAATGAGATTTGAAATGGGGTGGTGGAGGTGGAAAGAGGTATGATGTTAGATGTTGAGACAGAAGAACAGACTAGCATAGCAGGAGAGTCAGTCAAGTAGAATTCTAGAACCAAGAAATTTGATGCTGAAGATTGTTTGTCCGATCAATAGCTACCAAGTCGGAATCATGAAAGCGGTCAAAATATAAATTAGCTTTAGGTAATCTAACAATAAAGTTTGATAAAGCAGGGTACAGTTTTTTCGCTGGGAAAGGAAGGGATTAGAGATGAAAACAAGAGTCATGCCATTTCATGTGATAAAATGGCGACAGCTCTTCGGGATCCCTACCTGTTGAACTGCTAGTTAATGATGCAGTCGCCAGCATCGGGATCGAGGCCTAATTCATCATTATTTTTCCAGCCAGTCTAGATTTCAGTGCTTACTGCGGTGATCATGCCATTTTGGTGGCTAAATTGACACTAGGCGGACTACGTCAAATGATTTTCAATCTGATAACTGATTACACTCCACAATTTTAGAGTTCCAAAACCTTGCAGGAGAGTTTGCATCTGATAAATATCCTTGGCTTTTAAGTCCACTCTCAGTCGTCTACCATTGTTCGTCCTGGTTCTACACCTACTTTCCACCAAGACGATGCGGTCAGTACGATACAAAGTTTGGGAGCTCGGCTGAGCCTGATTAAGTTCTATTTCCGAGGTTGAAAAGTTCATGCGAATGTTTCAATGGTTCTCATCTGATAAGATCAACCTTTTGCTTGCGTTGCAGTGATTGCACCACATTACCCACAGGCAAAATGCATGTTCCTTGTATTTGCATTTGGCTCTGGGGCCTGCTAAGAAGCAGTGGACCCGCCATCGGTCCGGTACGGGAGAAAAAATTGCAGCATAAAACCCTATAACACAAGGTTCTGTACTTATGTAACTTGACAGGAGAGAATGACAAGATTTTTTGTAGAAAGAAACTTGTATCTAAGCCTTCTATTCCAGGCTCTTGGTGCCCTAGTTTATGTGTTAGTGAATAATCACAGCTTTTTGTGTTATGAGTACAATAATCAGCGAAGATGGTTGAACACTGTTCTTAGGTAGGCTTCATGTCACCTCTCTAGAGAAGTTGTTAACATTGTTGATCTGAATCTCCACTTATCCAACTCACTTATCAGCTTTTCCTATGAGAGAATTCATACATCTACGGTCTCCCTCCGCATTTCTGATTGCTACTAAGATTAACCGATCTATAGTGGCAGCTTTTCCCAGAGAATCCGCGAGCAGTATTGTGGATGTAGTTGTTATGAAATATGGAAGCTGAGTCTGTGTCGAAGTGTTCAAACAATCGACAATATTTGGGAACGTTCCAACCAAAACCAATAGCCGCGAAATGGCTAACGTGGTTTATCATCGAGTGGGCCATATCATCGAGTGGGCCACTTTTCCCTCAATTCACACCTTCAAATCTATATTATTAAATAATCATTAAATCAA
>PHWZ01000444.1:0-30803 GCA_004379285.1 Botryotinia calthae
CGGGGGGAGAGGGAAAGGAGGGGGGTTGAGGAGGATAGGAGGCGGAAGGGCGTGGAGGAGGATGATGGTGATGGTGATGATGATGAACGGGCATATCGACATCGAAGAGAGAGGGTTAGAGAAGAGGAAGATAGGAGAGAAACGAGAGGAATGAGATATGGACATGATTCATATGAGAGAACAAGAAGAGAAACTCACGATGAAGATGATCGACGACGACAAGAAAGAAGAGCTAGAAGGGATGCTAATAGGCGGTTTGACGAACAGTATGAGATTGAGGAGGTTCCAGTCTGATGATTTACTTTTACACTTCTTTTGGGTCGGTTTTGGGAGATATTCTTCATGGTATCGGATTATTCGGGAAGGAAATGGACGGATATTTAGGAAAGGTTTAGGGAATCGGAGGAATAGGGAGAGCTTGGTGCATAAGGAAGTTGGGTACTTCTAGCTATCATCTCATCTGGGCCCACGGTTACGAGGGTATACGGAATGACGGTTCAAGGAAATGGAGGATTGGTATGAAATTACGATACACATACATGCATGGAACGGATGACTTTCTTTACAGGGTCTGGAGGTGACTCCAAGACCGAATATCTTCGAATGCGTAGATTTATTTTCTTTTTAATTAATTACTTTATCGGGTTCTTAAGAGAAAGAACTATTTCATAGACAATTCTCTGCGGCTGCATTTGGACTTGGTGATGACTATTCCTTACAAGTATGCATAACACAAACACGACTTTGTGATAGAGAATTGTTGTGAAAAAGTACGATGAGGTATTATTCGTGAATATTGATTTATCAAAGACAAAAATACTTTGCACTCGTGGTAGATATCAATACAAATACAAAACCATATTTAATACTCCTTAAAGCGTAAACTTCCTACCGAGATGTCATCAATCCCAATACTCCTTTTGAATTTGAGCCGAAAGACTCTGGTATCACCAAAAGACACCAAGTCCTCCGTGTCAGAAAACGACTTTTGTATTCCCCCTTCCAAGATTCACACATTGATAAGATTAGCTCATCCCCTCTTCCCAAAAGCCCCAAAAATATGCCCCAAAATCCAAAAGTCTACACACCTCTATATATCGAAACTCTCCGGATCCTCTTCCATGAAAATCTTGTACACTCTTCTACTGATTGTCTTACCAATCTTCGTATCCGTGAGTGCTCCATTCTTGTTTGCCAATTTTCGACACCCTTCCAGTGCCGACGAACCATTTTCTTTGAAACCCTGCAGCAGAGCCTGAGGCGTAGGATACTCGGCCGCTATTCCCTCTGCCATCTTCTCTGTAACATGATGTATCTCCTCCAACATTTTGATATACGTATCTGTGGTGTCTTTTCCAGATTTGAATTGACCACCCGCCATGCAGAAATTCAAACCGATAGCTTCGCGTTGGGCTAGATATGGAATCGTAGATATATGCTTGGTAAATTGCACCACCCATTTTGCGCTATCTTGTGTGTTGGTACTCAACCGGTGCTGTACTTTATGGAGGACTTCCAATTTGAGTAAAGAGTCTTCAATGGTACTGTCTGCATTTTCAATGTATTCGTCGGCTTGTGTTGCTCTCCTCCTCTGATTGCTACTGGTACTAGCCACTTCATCCTCTGGTATTCGACTTCTTACTGCAGCTTGATACTGTCGGTCTTTGATGTTCCGATTTTTATTTTGCCATGCAGTTAAACCTTCAATAAGATATATCAACTTGCATGATTCGAATTGTGATTTAAGAATAGAAACATGAGTATCTAGATCCATATCTCCTCTTCCTAAAGCCATATCAACGAATTTCTTAGCTGGCATGATACATAGAATGTGCTTTTCGTCCTTGATTTGCCGTGGTTTGGGTTCCCATATATCACTTTCTTCATTGTATTCCGAAACGACCTTTCGACGCCACTTAATGACTAGATCTGAATTCTCCCACTGAGCCTGCTGAACGTCCAATTCCTTCAGCAAAACATCGATTCTAGTTCTCAGTGCCATATTGCTTTTATCTTGAATACATGAAGGCAGATCGACAATCATCTCCGGAGTCGAAATTTCGGGTTTGGTCCGATCAACGTTGACCTTAGCCAGACCTTTTGCCTTTTCTTTTTCTCGCTCCTTCTCTGCTTTGGCATACTCTTTGTCGATACGCTTTTGCTCTCTTTCGGCATCCTTTGCCGCTTTTTTTTCTGCTGCACTTGAAGCCTTTTCTTTAGATTTATCGATCTTCTCTCGCTTCTTCTTTTCAGGTGTTGAATCATCGTCATAATGATGTAGCATCGGCTCTTCAATCGAAAGCGATTGTCTTGGTTGCGGATTCCAGGATTTCAAATTCTCAATAGATGGAAAATCGTCTTCATCCTCGATTTCCAAAAAACTCGGCTTGCTGGCTTTCTTCCGTGGTATCTCCAATTCTTCTTCATCATCGTCATATCCAATGGAAGATACCTTTCCCTTGCCATATCTTGATCGAACAGCGGACGCATCTGGCGAGCTTGTAAACAATAAAGGGTCTGCGCCCAAAGAGTTTGATCTGTTTAAACTGTATTCAGGCGGTATTGCTTTACTTGTTCGGACGGACTCAATATTCGAAACAGTACGTTTGTATCCGCCTGCAGCCCTTGGAGCTTTATCATTCCGCGGTGATGTTTTCTGTCGTTTTGCAGGCGGTGGAGAGGTAAATGGGTCGTCTGAGTCTGTTAATTCGATAGGAGCATTGTCGCCTTGGCATTGCTTCGTGTTTCCCGTATCCCGCTTTGCAGATGCGCTATTCAACACAGAACCAAGTGTTGTATCGAAATCATCAGACCACAATTGAAATTCATTGCCATCATCAAGTTGTATTATCTTGGAACCTTTCGGTCTGGGAGATCGTATCGACGGATTTGGTGGCAGGGCCTTCGCTGCCTCAATACTCGTCGAATTATCGAAATTGGCAAAACTGAAGTCAAAGAGCTGAACTGTAGGTGGTCTTGGGATATTCTGTGGTAGGTCTTTGAATGGAGCTTTGGGAGCGACACCAGGTGTGACTTTGGCGCGAGTCTTTGGCAGTTCTGGCTCTGGACTCGAACTTATCAAATCAATAAATTCCTGCATTTTATTGAGATAGGAATTGGATTATGCCGATAAAAATGCCTGAAATTATCTGCAGCCAGTCCAGAAGTGACGTCAGCTATTACGTTGAATTAAAAGAAAGCAAAGCAAGACAATTGACGGCATGGACAGAGATTCTAATTAGATTTGGGTTTCGTTCGCCATTTTTGTCACGAAACTGTCAACGCGACCTCTCCACGCTAGAGCTCGTTATCACGTGATATAAGAGACATCGCCTGTCAAATGAGTATTCCGCGATATTCTGACCGAGTTCCTTTCTTCGGAGGCATACACAATCGAAGCAAATACGAGGCTACAGGTAATGGCTTCGATTACCATAAGTGTGTTGGACTATAGATTGTTCAGCTGAAAGTTGGTAGGTATTTCCTATGGAGAATCTTGTTTGGCCCATCAGATATCGCCGGTGATGGGCAATTCTTGACCCCTCTCGAGCCATAGGTCCTCTGGCTTCATTCTCTCTCACAATATCACACTCACAGCCCAACATATTGCCAGCTCTCAATCCCATAGCATTCCAATGATATAAACACCAAAATGCTGTACATTTGCAACCTCTTCGATAGCATAGATCATATAGCCCATCAAGCTTACACAATCGCGATGCAATTTCACCAATGAATTGTGTACTTGACGCGCTGACCGCTGGCTTGCATATATCGAAAAATCTACAACTTACCAAGCTGACAAGACGGGGCTTTGCTCCCTGTACTATTTGCTGTTAAATCTTGAGGCTGCGCACATAAAACTACTGTCTTGCGAAGAATTCTATATTTTTCACGCGCACTTTCATTTTAATTATATCAATATTATATTCAAGCATTTTATGAATTTTTCGCCTGATACTCTATCGCAGATATCGCTTTTTTGTACTATATACGTGTGTGCGTGTGTATGTATGTCGTAAGATATATCAATTTGTGTTTTGAATATGGATCCGTTATCTATCTTGGGCGCCATCGCCGCCTCCTCTCAAATCGCCCAGCAAAGCTACGATGCCATCAAATTCTTAAACGATATCAAATCGCAAATGAAAAATGGTCCGAAGAAGATTCGTGGACAAATACAACACGTTGAGCAATTCATCAATCTTCTAGTGTTGGTTATGAAGAATACCTCTTTGCAAACCTCCGAGGTTTCTTCGGTTGTGAAAACTTGTTCTAATTCTGCACAAGATATCAAGGACAGTCTTGAAGGTTATCTTGCTACTCCGGATGATGGAAAAAGGGTAAAATTGCGAAAAGCATTTACAGGAGTGAGAGCAGAAAAAAAGATATCCTCTATGATTGCGGATCTCGAAAGAGAGAAGTCCTTGTTGAGTCTCTATATCCAAAAGATTGATTTGTAAGAGCGCCCAATTATGACAGATTCACTCTACTGATTTTCAAAGATCTCTCTTGCAGACAGTTGATCTCAATGCAAAAGACATAAAGTTGACAGTTGGTGCGGTTGCAAATGATGTTACGGATGTCAAATCTATACTAATATCGGTAGCGAAACAAATTGCTACATTTCCACACAAATTCCAGCTAATACTTACTTAGATGAATGCTGTATCGAATGTTGTCGCACCCACAGAGAACATTAAAAAGAGTCACTTCATCGTGCCAAATCGCCGTGTTAGTGGCTTTATTGGGCGTGAAGATATCCTAGGCAAGATCGAAAAAGGATTATCTTCTGAATCTGAGCCCCGTATCGTTGTTGTTCGGGGATTGGGAGGCCAAGGTAAAATTCAAATTGCACTCGAGTATTGCCATCGTGCAAGAAAGAATCATATTCGAGCCATATTCTGGATTGATGCAACATCTGAGAGCACTGTCAAAAAAGATTTCAAGTCAGTACTGGGGCATATCAGAAGCCCAGCTGACTCAACGCAAGATGACCAAGTAGTTACCTCTGTGTTAAACATCCTTCGGGACTGGGATGAGCTATGGCTAATCATTTTCGATAATCATGACGACCCATCAAGTTTTCATCTGCCCGATTTCATGCCATCAGGGCAATATGGGCGAATTTTGATCACAAGTAGACACGCAGATACTGCCTTCCTAGCTGAAAGAGATCATGATATTGAGCTACATGGGCTCCCGAAAGATGATGCATGTGATCTTCTCATCAAACAAAGCCGGGCAAGCGACGACGCATCGCGCGACGACGCATACACTATTGTTGATCGCTTGGGGTACCATGCACTAGCTATTACACAAGCAGGATCATATATTCAAACTCAAAAGATCCAATTATCCCAATTTATGGATAACTATAATCGCCAACGAGAAGCAATTTTACGTGAGACGCCACGAATTTCACAGTATCGACGTAAAATCGGGGATGCTGCGGACGAAACTGCACTGAACGTTTTTACAACCTGGGAACTTTCCTACCAACAATTAGAGACGCTTGATAATGAGAAGAATTACAAGTCAAAGATTCTGACCTTGTTTGCTTTTCTCAATTGTCAAAATATATCCCAACAATTATTTGAGACATATTGCACAACAGAACTCCTCTCCCACCCCGAAGTGAGGGAGATCGATGAACCTTTACTCTTGTTTGTTGACGAAGACAAAAAATGGGATCAACAAAAGTTCGTGGGTATCTTGAATGATCTCTCTCGACTGTCCCTGATCAAAAGCTGGTATAGAGACGAGAATAAACATTGTCATCTGTCTCTACACCCTTTGGTTCAGGACTGGATTCGCGTGCGCGCTTCTTCAGAACTATGCTACGAATCCGCGGTTCTTAGTGCGAATGTTGTGGCCACGGTTCTGGAACAGAATTGCTATCAAAAAAGTTACACAATGCCCTTGTCACTGCGGCAGGAAATCCTATCCCATCTCAGTTTGCATGAAGAGAACCAAGATTTAATGGTGACACTCAAAAAAGAAGAAGCATTCAATAGAGATATGTTATATCAAGCGTTCTCTCATTATGCAGGTTTTTACCTTGACTGCGGGCTTACCCGGAGAATCTGAGAAAACTGCACGACAGTGGGTGGTAGCGAGCTCATGGGCAAATGGACTTGAGGATGATAAGACTTTGACTGCTTGCACCTATTTATCACTTGCGTTGAATGAGCAAGAAAAGTTCGAAGAAGCATTTCATATAGACCAAAAGGTACTAAAGTTCTGTAGAAAAAAATATGGTTCCGAAGACCGTAATGTATTGATATATACACACAACATTGCATGGAGTCTAATGGAAAGAGGACAACTTGTTAAGGCCGAGAAGATTTTTAGAAGAGTCATCGAGATAGAGGAAAGGGTTATCGGACATGACGATGCGTTGACATTGTCAAGTATTTTGGGCCTTGCTGGTGTTCTCCGAAGTGAAGGGAAATATGCTGATGCTGAAGCCCTTTACCGGAACTTGGTCCACGACAACCAAAGAATATTTGGAACGAATAGTCCTGAAACGATTCTCTACACTGAAAACCTAGGCTGGTTTCTCAGTGATCAAAGAAAATATTCCGAATCCCTTCCATATCTTGAAATTGTTTATACGAATTATCTAAAAACATTGGGGCCCGACAATCCCAAAACATTAATCATGGAGAATGATTGCATGGAAGTACGCAAGAAACTCGAACAGCAATTACAGCGCGAGCAGAGGAAAGCCAGAAGGGGATCGTCCACAAGCCTGACCTCTGATACTGAAAGCGATACAGAATCCGAAGTTTCAGAGCTCGGTGATGATTTCATTTTCTCCACATACGAGCGAAACTTGCTCTGGTCATCTGGTTCGGATACAGAGCAATCTCTATTCTCGACTTCCGAAGAAGACGACGAAGACGACGAAGAAAGTGAGGAAGAAAGTGAAGAAGATGTGGATTCAATCATTGGGACAGAAAACGAAGCCAGTGATATCCAAATATTGGAAACTCTAAAAGATGGACGAGAAGGAGGCGAGGAATCAATTCTAGAGAATCAAGAGGAGGAGAAGGACAAGCTCGAGGCAAATGAACATTCGGAAGACTGAGGAGAATCTGATATATGGAGACTGCAATCGGCAAAGAAGAGAGAGAGGAAGTTGTTTGTCACTGGAGACTAATGGAAACGCTTTAACTCGACAAAGGATAATATGCGACATCAGCACAGATTTTTGTATCTTTCTGCTCGAGGGACGCAAATCTGTAGAATCACACCGATAGCGCATCTTTTTCAACCTTTCATTTTCACGGAGTCTCTTCATACCAATCTAGTCAGTTTCAAAATATATAATCTCATCCTCCACAAATCCCTTCTAATTACCGCTCTTACAATCTGCAACTTCTCTCATGTATCAAACCCGCAATGTCCATGTTCAATCTTCATCTCCATCCTGATTCTCACCATTTCCAATGTTACCTATGTTCATATTCTATTATTTTACAACTTCCCCGGGCCCCTATGTATATAGATTACTGTTCAACACCTTAGTATGCATTCACCACCACCAAAACATCTCATCTCATCCTAACTCAGCAACCTCACAACGCCCAAAAGCCACAAACCTCAGACATCAAAAATCACGAATCTCCAAAAACAAAACAATAAGCGAAAGACGATATAATTTCAAAAACTACCGAAAACAAGCTAGATAGATAGCCCCGAAGAAAAGAGTGACTTCAGAACCTTAACTAACATACCCATCCCCTTTTCAAAATATCACAAAAGCGTGTGTTTAAATTCGGAAGCGGTATGATGGAGAATAGTCCGAATAGAATATCCCAGAAAATATCTCACAACCCGTGTAAGAATGAATGGAAAACTACTTCCTCTCCCTTAGCGAAAAAAGGCTCCTGATCCCCTCCCACTCCCATCAAATTTCCATTTTCCTATCCTCAGTAGCTCAAACTTCCACCCTCACAACCCCATCTCAAACCCCCGCTCGTCTATCCACTCCACTCCCCTCCCCTCTCCCTCACAACCACTCAAACCGCCGTCGTCCCTACACCACTGCTACTCGTCAGCGTCGCCGCTCCAGTACTCGTCCCCGTCGTTCCACCAGGAAACATACCATTAGGAGGTGGACCCACGGGACCCCCACCACCACCGCCACCAGCAACAGGCACACCACCATTAGAAGTCAACGCCGCAGCAGCTTGGATGGATCCAGCACGAGTAGGATCGATACCGAAGGCGATCCAGCCGAAGAGACCTTCGGAGAGAGTAGAGCCTAGGAGAGAATATTCGACGACGGGGTCGCCGAGGGCGGCTTCTTGGACTAGTGGGAGGAGGGTGTTAGTTAAGAGTTATGAACTTAAACTTATGATATATGAGAAGAGGAAATAGTTGCACGTACGGAAAATCCCATCGTTAGCATTAGTAGTCGATCCCGGGTTAGGATTTGTTGAGTAAGGAGTCAACGCCTCGATCTGATTCGAAAGCGAGGTATCGAAGAAAATCTGGCCGGTATGCGAAACTGTCGAGCCTTGATATGTACCATTTGGGAATGCTCTGTTGTACGTAACATTATCAGCATTATTCTCAATCTCCGATATACCCAAAAGAAAAAATTCGGTTGCAGACTGAGAAGCAGGGGGAGATGGAAAGAGAACTCATGTTCCACCAACATGAGTCGCAACATGAATGTGCTGTGTTCTCCCCTGATAATGCCCCGGATAAAACGCCGTAAATTGCGTCGCGCCCTCCGAACCCGTCGTCTGAATGCCCCGCGCAAACGTAGCATTGATGTTTCCCGGCACCGACGCATCCGTCACACCACTATACGTGCCCGTACTATTCGCATACCAGAAATCGACGTAGACATCCGAGACCGGCTCGCAGGTCGATGTGTCGATGACTTGGATATCGAGGATCAGATCGATGCCCGATTGGATGGCGGTTTCGCGCACGTCGGCCCGGATGTAATCGCCGGTGATGTAGAAGGGGCCTTCGGTTACTTCGGGCACGAGGATGCAGGAATTGTTGCCCGTGAAGATGTCGGCGAAGCTGTCGGTGGGGGAGTAGGGGGTGGTGGAGAGGTGGTTGGTGTTTAGGACGGTGCCGGCGTCGCGGGCGGAGAGCTCAGGGAGGTCGCGGAGTTTGATGATGGAGGCGTCTGGGTTGGCTAGTGGGGATTAGGAGATGGGGGGAGGGAGTGGATGAATGGATGGGGGTTTACCAGTGGGGAGACCACGCTTGGCTCGTTCGTTCTTGAGGATTTCGTGTCTTCTGTCGGTGGTGCGTTGATGATGTCCTCGAGCCTTGAGCTTGGAGTAGCAGCTGCTGATATCTCTCTTGTGGAATTTATGAGCTCTTGCAATATGAGCAATTTCTTCATTAATGTCATGTCCTGGATGTGCTTGCACAGCAACCAAGGAGGCCAGCGTGGGGATGGCAAGATGTGTGAAATGCATGGTGAATAGAATACTCAGGAGAAAAGAGGCTGATGAGCTTATGGATTCTTCTATTTCTACAGGACGATGTTCTTCATATATATATACATAATTTTGACCCGTGTCAAAAGCTCTGTAGCAATTTGTTTTTCCAATATCACATCTTCCAGATACCAGCTTGCAAAACGAAATGACATCTTGATGTCGACAGCACCAAGTCTTCCACGATCTTCCCAGCTTGGCAATTTCAATTCATCCAGACAGGATATACTTTTCCCGCGAACGACGTCGACAGAATCGAGTAGGTGATTGATTTTGGAGAATATTGAAGATCATCCCAAGAAAAAGGTACACGCGTCCAAATGATTTGGATTGGGTTTGAGGATATATTTCCACCACCGCAGGCCTGATTCTATATCAAAGTGTCTGGGACACCTGTCGAAACCATGCAGAATTGAGATTCTCCATGCTCGTGCTACAGGAGCGCCATCTTGGCGATATAGGGGAGGATCCAAGACACATGCAATTCGTCATACAAGAACAGTAATGCAAGAAAGTTGATTGGAGAATCATTTTCGAGAATGACGTTCCAGCATCGGAGAAATATTTCTCAATGGGAAGGGGACAGGAACATTGTCTTGGTGATTGCCCTTAGAAGGTATTGGTGCGATAAATAGCACTTGGCAACTACAATACCAAAGGATAGAACCTACCCAGGCATTAATTACGCACATATACAGACATGTATGAAACGACCTTTGAATTGCTTGTGATTAGCCGCGCAGAGGAAGAAACTGCCGGCAGATGCAGGATTTCCTAGAGAAGGAAAGGATGAGGAGAAATATATGGGATGGTATAGAGAGCTGACGAAGCCTCTCTAGGTTTATATATCAACAATACAATGTGATATGAGTCCATACTTGCACTTGAGGTATGAGTGACATCCACATGGCACAAGATTGGCTGCGCTTACTTAAGACAGCATATAATTCCTGGATATTTGCATATTAAAATGTCATCTGGGGGAAAATATGGATATGCTAATTACAATATCTAAGTGAAGATTGGACAACGATGACATTATTTCGCAGGGAAAACAGATGGTAGATATACATGATATTTTCAATCCCTTTGTTGTGGTTTGACAGAACCTGAGCAACATCAGTTACCCAAGCGAGCCAAGCCAACTGACGCTATCCGACAATTCCCCGAATCCATAGCAAAACAATTTCACCACCAAAAAAGCAAGCGTATCCCGAATCCCTTGGAGCAAAATTTTCAATGCATCATAGATAACAAAAAAAGTAAAAGAGCAAAAGAACGATCAACATAGGAGGTATTGAACCACACCCGATTTGAACGGATAACCTTTCGATCTGGAGTCGAACGCGCTACCGTTGCGCCAGCGGTCCTATTGATCTGGAAGCTCTAACTTGTCAGTTACTATATCGGACAATGGAAGATGTGATTGGAAAAGCAGAATTGAAATAGCACGTGAGACGATGAATGTGACCCAATCAAACTATACCAAAGTGGATGAAGAGCAATGTTGCACATCTCCAAATTGTCACCAAAATTCTGTGACATTTTCCTGACGGACATCAAGTCGAGAGCAATAGTTTGTTCGCGTTTTACGTCCTTTTCAATGAAGCTATTGATGTAAATTTTCGCTATTCCAATCGTTTTTAGATATAGTGGGTGCTTAAATAGCTTTCAAAGACACTCATGATAATTCTATAGTAGGAAACAATCTTTACAATTGGCCTCAAAATATCTATCCCATATTGCAAATGAGAAGATCTAGGTAGTAGCTAGTACTGTGCCGTCCCTAACTTGTAGGTAATAAAATGCTGGACGGATATCTACACTTCTCCATCGCCAGTAATTTGCATACATATTCAATGGTAATCCCTTATATCTCCACTCAGCTACATTCCAAATTGACAATTAAACATGTTACCTATTTGCTGGTGCGGTTACTTATGGTTGTCTATGACCTTCGGAATATAAGAACAATCTCAATGATTTTATTCTCAACAACATATTAGTTGAACGTTCGAGATGAAAACAAACGAATATCTGAGCTGACGAGTCCCTCGGCTAGAGGCGTCAAGACCTCAATCCCGCCCCAAGATAAAAACGAAAATCAATCGTCTTTACATACCTATCAAAGAAAGTAACTTTTCATTCATCATGAATCGATCGAGATAAAGTTTTGCTACGTATACTAAGGACAAGGCTGCGCAGTCTAATCGTTTTCTAATCCTTATATCCTGTGGATCTTAACCGTCCTGATTCAGGGATTTTTGCATTAGCATGCTAATGATTTTCTTCTCTTACTTAATATTGCTGTCGCTAGACTGCGGCTCAACAAGGAACCCCTATCTAGAGTATAGAAATAACGACGTCGTCGTGGGGTAGACGAATCTACTTCGGAGAATAAATCGATGTTGTGAACAACCGCGAAGACGAAAATCCAGTCACCTGGAAGTTGGGACGATTAATACGAATACGACTTAAAATACTTGGAGAAGGAAGAAATATCAAACAAGAACGTACTGTTGAGAATTGCATGCCGCCACAAGCTGTCAGAAGTCATACTGTCACCATCCATTTCATCTGATATTCAAAATATGACCAATACGCAGACTGATAGCTTGTTTATTCGATACCATGACTCTTGGGTGTTCAGATCTATGATTTAGCTTGGCCAATGAGATTGCTGATCTGATATTTGTTGTTGTAATAATTTGAGGTGCCACTGGTCATGAGCAAGCATATCCTTACTTGATAATGAAAAGATCGCGAAGGAGCTTTTTACTTGATACTCTCCACACGTACATAACGAGATAACCAAGGGAGTACCCACTACTCAGCTATTGATTCTTATCGAAGAAGAAGTCGCGCAGTCTCGGCGCACATGGTTCTGCCGTCATCAAATGTGCCATTATTCGTTGTCGTCGGCTAGACTTGTTGCCCGTATGCTTAGATGCGGGAACTTGGGGAGATCCCTTGATGCTAGACTAAATATTTTTCTCATCAAGGTATCTAGGCGATCTTGGGGCAAAATTGGGGCGGAAACCTCTATCAAAAAAGTATACTTGGGAGACTTTCATTATGTACCGTAAAATCCGATTCCTTAATCCGATTGTTATAGCGCATGAAGAACTGAATCATGACTGCATGATCTCATCCTTGGTGTATTTCAGGTCTTGCTGAAATGCCGAGCTGCCACTCTCTCTTGGAAACTGCCGCGATAAATATCTTAAGACGATAAGGTTCCACAAATGTGTACATAGGTGAATCGGTGGTGGCAATCTCCATGCCACCTGTGGGCTTTGCATGGACGCGGACAAACAGAACTATTTGGGTTGGTCGGGTCAATGCGTGCGTGATATCTGTGTCGTGATATTGTGATAGTGCTGACCGACCGGTATTGCTGTCACAGAGATTGACCGATGAGGGAGGAGCTCATGCTTAACTGCAAAATCTGGAGACGAGAAGTCATGCAACAAGTATGTAAACTTTGTGATGGATTAAAGTTAGTGATTTGCTCAAATATTAATATAAAGAACTTCGGGATGGTGACGAATCGAGGTCAGTGTCAAGTCTCGAGCTTGGTACCGACCGAGCCGTGTCAATGATCCATGGGTCGACAGTTGCTGCTTTGAGATGACATTTTTATTTTTGTCTGGAGGAACCAACAGTGGGCTCTTGCATTGCACATTGCCCATTGCCCATTGCCCATTGCCCAAGGTCAATTGTCCTCCTCTCTTGAACATGTAAAGGAGAGTGTGAGTGTTGTTCCGGTGTTCCAGCCTCGATTTGTATAGTAATTTGCGATCAAAATCAATACTCGGTATCCAATGGATCCCAATAACGAGCACAGGTAATGTTTGGCAGCAGCTTTCAGTTCTCCAATGATTGGGTTGAATACCAAAATCTTAAATGGCCCAAAGTAGAATTCCAGAAGTCCACTCGTGTCGGGGAAATTTGATTGACTGCCGATGACAATAATAACAAAGACCACATGTGCGGAGACAATACGGAGCTTCGATTCATATCTTAAGTGAGACTCGTGTGCTTGTGCTTGTTCTTGTGCTTGTGCTTGTGCTTGTGCTTGTGCTTGTGCTTGTGTGCAGTGTGAATGGGCTTGTGGCCTGTATGATGGGATGGGTGCTACTTTGCTATCCGTGCCTGGATCTGACCCTGGACCAGTTGGAAAAGAGTTAGGGTTCCTTTTGCTTCATTCGGTACAGTGGCACCCCATACGGACTTCGGAGTAGTCAAAACTTGAAGGCGGAAAACCACATGTTGACCACGATACAGGTTGATGTTTTGCAGACGGTACGTTGTTAGCAGGAGTCGTAGTACGCGTCCGCGCGTGTTCGCACGGGAGTTACGATTGTCGTATCACATATCAGGAATCGAGGGGAGATTTGATGGATAAGTACTGATCATGAAGCAAACCTCGAAAAGCGGCCATGAGCCGAGTGTCGTTCCTTTTCCCAATAATGTCTGTGTGAACCGTCTCTACTCGACTCCGTACCATACCACTTACCAGACCCTCAGATAATCGTTACGATATGTGGTAAAGTTGTATAGACCCTTTTACGAGCTAGAGTAAGGGGGAAGAAGCTTGGAAAGGAAACATCCCGTGAACGAGGGCAGGGTTGAGGGATGAATGAAACCGAACCGTTCGAGATGCCCTTCCTTTTGGTGATTATGATGTGACGAATCAATTCGGTGAGTGAGGCAGAAAGTGGGAGGAGATCAGGTATGGATATGGATATGGGCATTTGGTATTAGCGATTCGTCTTCTCATTTTCTTTTTCTTTTTCTTTTTCCTCAATCTCCATCCAATTGATGGAGCAAGCAGCACGATGGATACAGACAGCTCCAACACTGCGCATGAGACTAATGTAAGTACACATCGCACTAATGTATGGTGTGAATAGATGGTGCAGGAGATGGAGAAGAAGTATCAAAGCACCCCTCGATTTGCTACCCGTCACAGTGTCACTGCATTTGAGTCCCTTCGCCATTCTCCATTCTCCATTCTCCAATTAAATCTTCCAATCGAATCATGCCTTCTTCTGGAGTAGGTGGTTTGACATGTTTTGGTGTTATTTTATTTTGGCGGGTTTCTGCGGTGGTCATGCTTTTCTTTTCTTTTCCTTTCTTCCCTTTCCTCCCTTCTCTTTCCTTTTCTCAACTCTTCCTGTCTTCACTGCCACTATATCCACGACTCATGATCACTCTCAAAGTGAAAGACTTGCAGCGCAATACACATGTAAATATACATATTTGCGCGTAAATGATTGTGATTGTGTATACTTATTACCTAGATGGACAGCGTGACCGAGAGACGACTTGTTTATTATCGACTTTCAATAGTATTCGCCCTCTGAATCGGGCTGACTAAGCATACATCCACCCATGAACCTTCCTTTTTCCAAACAATCTCCTGAAAATCGACCCGCCCTCGAATCTTTCCTAAATCTTAATCCAATTATATCGGACCCTCACCTCGCACCCTAAAACTAAAACCACGCTAGATCCTTTTGGGGACATGTGATAAATAACGAGAATGATAAAATCATAATATATAATAAATAATATCGTAAGCTTCGGTTTTAGTGCTCTCTCTCTCCCCCCTTTAACCTTCTGTGCATGCTCCTCTTTTTGGTCCTCTGCCTGCTTTGCCTGCTTTCCCTTACCTGACTGACATTTGCCTGCTTGGTTGCTTGCTTGCTGGTCTACCACATCTCTTCATCATCTGGATTTATTCCTTTCCCTTCCTTTCCTTTCCTTTCCCTACATTCACTCGTTTCCTTATCTTTCATTCTTTCAATCTTTAAGTTTCGTGACTGCACCACAATCTGCACTTTGCAGACAGCAGCAGAAAGGTAGGATCAAGATATTCAAGGTGCCATCGTCAATTCTACCAACCTGGACTACGAAGGGAACAAGCAACACTCATTGTGCCAAAAAGGGGGCCACTGCAAAACATCAAGAACTGAAGACATCTTTTTCAAAGAACAGTGAACTTCCATGATCGAATGATATAATTAAATCCACTCAGTATACTCAGCACACTCCTTTGATTCTTCACAACGCTTCTACAACCATACCATATTATTCTTGCCGGCATCTATCGGGTTCTCGACACACTTTCAGCATTCTTTCAAATTGTCTTCACTCTCTTAGAGGAGCATCATACTTGGATTTTACAATAAGAGAAGTCGAGACTTTTCTTGACATCTCCAACCATGGCTCCATCTCTTACAAGTTCATCCAATTTCCTTCGACCTAGAACCAGAGATCGTGGTGATGAGCGGCCTAGTACTCGGGAAAATAACCAGGATCACAACCTCATAATCCCTAGCCGAACTTCCTCTCTCCACTCGAGAATTACACAACCAATTCCTTCTTCACTCAATGCAAAACCTCAAGCTCGCACACCGAAAACCCTCACTCATGCATACATGGTATGCGGTGTTGGTCGAGAACCAGCACAATGGGTGAAGGCTCCAGCGCCAGCGCAAGGAAAGATTCAACATATGAAAAGCGCCGTTGGCCAGTTTTGGCTTCCGGAGATTCTCGGTAGCAGTCCTCGACTGGAGCAAGATAACGAAATCGCCAGAGCGCTTCACTCTGCGATGAGGGTAAGGATGAAAATGAGTTCTTGGTAAGATTTTACTAATTCATATCAGGCATGCTTCCCTCACGATGTCGAAATCTGTACTGGACGTAGTCAACCTCATTGCGTTCACCATTCCTTCGTTCTTCAGCAAGATTCTTCGCATACTTTGTACGGTATCGCACTGCGAGTTTGGTCCCGAGCAGATGAGAAGCGTGCAGAGACAATTCGCGATTTGAGAAGGAGGACAGAATCGGACTTCTATGACTCGGCAGACGAAACCTACTGGATTCCATACTGCTTGTCTTTCCTTTCCAGATACCCCTTGTATAATTTGTTAGGTGATTACCTCCGAGGAATGTGGATTCATTGGAACAAAGCTACCAATCTTTTCCACGCGGAAGAGGTCTCGAGAATATTGAGCTTTCCAGCTCCCAGGCTCAATGATCTCGTACGAATTGACATGAAGGACTACGCGCTTTGTTACCAGTTTCCATCTTCTCCAACGGGCTTCCAGAACTTTGCCATGTGGCCATTGTTCTCTTGCTTATCTATTCCTAACATTGTGGGAGTAATTGAAGCAGCTTTATCACCCACTCGCCGCATCATCTTCGTCTCCCATTACCCTGCTATGCTCACAGTGGCTTCAGAGACCATTCGATATTTCGTCCGAGTTTATGAATGGAGTGGCCTTTATGTTCCAGTTGTTCATGCAAGACACGCGCAAGAACTTGTTCAGGAACCTGGACCATATATTCTTGGAATCACAGCAGAATGTCGATCATTATTCACCGCACCCACAGATGCTCTAGTTGTGGATTTGGATCGCAACTTCGTTCTAACCTCCAGCCCACCTACCGCTTTGACCGCCGGTCAACGCACAAAGATGGTCAATCGCATTACTCAAGCTCTCAATGGTGATGTGACACCTTCTGGTGTACCACAGCATCTTCGTTCAGCTTATGGCGGCGGTAAACTAATTCCAGCTGGTCAAATCATTGTTATGCGCGGTGAAGTTGAGTCTATTCAAGATCCAGAATGGTGGAACCAAGATGCTACTATGGCTGTGATGGACCATGTTTGTGAAAAGATGGTGAGTAAATTCCGGACTTGCCTTTCTTAGAATGCAATAACTCTTTTCAGGGACGAAATACCGGAATCAAGGCTGTGTTTGGAGGAGCCCAAAAGAAACCGCTAATGACTAAGGTTTCTATGAGACATCTAAATGAGATTGTACGCGAGAGAAATCAATACTCCAGAGATGCGCTTGAGGCTTGGCAAGATTTCATCAACCTCAAGGGTCGCATGGATACAGAACTCGGCAAAGTTACGAAGAGAAACAACTTCTTGGTTGAAGAACTCGAAAGCTGGAAACAGCAATTCCTCAAATTCCAGGCCTTTGCTGAGCAACTTACTAAGGAGACTCAAGATCTCAAGGTCAAGATCGAAACCCACAAACGGGAAAACAGACGTCTCACCGGCCTTATCGACCAACAGAAAGACGATGCAGCTCGTCTCAACACCCGTCTTACTGGTACAGAGAAACAGCGTGATGATGCTCTGGAAGCACTTGTTCTCCAACAAGAGATTGCTGAAGAACTTGAGCGTGAGCGTAAGCGCAACAAGAAAGAACTTTCAGACCTTCAACGCACCAACTCCACCCTTCTACGACAACGCGATGAGGCACAGCGCGTTGTGTTGCATCTCCGCAGTCTTATTGGTGGCCAATCTCACCATTTGGAGCACTTGGTCCGCACTATCCAAAAGAGTCCAGATATCACTGAGTATCTCGATGCAGAATTCGACCAAGAAGAGGGAGAAATCATGAGCGAGATCGCCGAGGAGGGCAGGGCTGAAGGCAAGAGACCCGCATCCAGAGGACCTTCCGAGCGTGGATCATCCCGTGCTTCGTCTCGTACACCCTCACGCTCCCACCGAATCAGTCGATCTGGCGATGATATGACTCCTGAGATGGAGGCCAGGCTGGTTGGTAGCGTGCGAAATAGTAAACGCTACAGTGCAATCAGCATTGCTGATGTTGCTGATCGTCACCTTCGAGATAAGACCGATGCCATCGCTCACATCATCCGAAATATTAGTGATCAATGTGCGGCTGCTGTTGAGGGTCTCATGATGGCTCATGATGCGGATGCCGAAGCTGAAGAACTTGCCATGAGAGGGCAGCGAAGACATCGTGAAAGTAACATGTCATCAATGAACAGTGACGGTGAACAATCAGGCGAAGACAGCATGCTTCATCCAAGCGGTCGCGCTTCCAGCATTCCTCCTACTCCAGATCTCAGCCACAGATCTAGCACTGCCATGTCTATCGCCAGCTCTTCTGTCACTACACCTGAAAGACATAGCCAACAATACCATGTCCGAGATGACTTACCAACTAGAATCATCGAAGACAGCGATGAAGACCTTGGTGGCAGAAGCGACACTGGAAGTCTACGACACAGCATGAGTGGAAAGCCAGGAGGATTACTCGGCCGACCTGCAAGAGCTAGGATAAGTGCTCTTGGTGGTCATTAGCCACTACAGCCATTAATGCTCTTGAAAAAACTCGGAATGGACGAATCTTTTTGAAAGCATTAAACTTTCTAGAACAACGCCTCTACCCTTTATCTTTCAATCTCACCTTTTCATTTCTCTAAGCGTGTTTTCGGAGGAGGCGTTGGATGGCGAGGCAATATCTGTCGATTTTTTGCTGGGTTTAGCTAGCTAAGCACTCTCCATCACACTTTTATATCACTTTTAGTTTTTTTTGTTTTTTTTTCTTACAAGATTCTCTCAAAAGGAGTTTCTTCACTGGATTTGTGGATGAGCGACAGAGTAGATAGAGAGGTATCAACTCTTAGGTTGGGTAAGGAGGGAATTGGCAATGGTGGATAGATGGTTGAGTGGGTGGACGACCATGCGAATGGGAATGATATGTATTGCGATACTACTCTTTTTCTTTTTTTTTGTTAGATGGAGCGAGCGACTTGAGAACAATACCCGATGTGAACAGTTAGTTGTATGTAAAAAGATTAAGCAATGGCATTTAGGAGAGAGTGGATAGGAAGAGTAGAAGAGAAAGAGTTGAATGAAATCTTTTAAATATCGAAATCTGGTTGGTAATTGTGTGATATTTTATGAATTGTTTGCTGTGATGGGATGGGATGGGATATGTAGCACTTTGATGTTTATTTTGATTCATTATAGTTGGAGGAAGTTGAAGGGAGTGAACATTCCTGTTACTTTTATGTAGTATGTAGGTAGTACGACATGCAAATATAATTACATAGTTGGAAAAGAATCCAAGTACCTAGGTAGTAAGTTCTCTGTATTACTTTTGGGCTTGACAGTCGGGATCCCGGGTTAACTATTTGTAGATTGATAATCTGAAGTGTTGGATATTAATAACCAAGGTTGCGGTCTTGACGCTTTTTGCTGATCAATGACGAGGATTCTCTTTCACTGGGTATGAGTGATCTAGATTGCTCCAAATATCGAATCTTTGATGTGTGTGTGTGTGTTTTGGGGGGCATGTATGCATATATTTGTATTGTAACGCACGCGGGTGAGAAATCAAATCTGACTCGTGCTTGCAGCCTATCCAAATGAGAAGAACTTTATAGAAGCTTGTTTTTTTTGTTTTCCATATCTCATGATCTTAAAGTGAGACTATAGTGATCGTGTCCTGGAAGTAAAGCCCCACGTGAAGCGACGGTATTCTTCGCAAAGCGAGCTCGGCTCTACAGTGGTCTGAGATGTTTTTAGGGGTGGGAGGGGGATTACTGGTTGGTGTGGATGTGAGTGCATTTTACGAGAGGAGCTGGAAGCGAAGTAGTGGCAATTCTGAATCATTTTTCTTTTGATCGGTTGCTGTAGTTTGTCTTTGCTGGTTGTTGGGGGGTTTTCTTGTTCTTTTTTCTTGATTTGGATGGAGTTGGTTGGCGAAGAGTTTAGTTTTGGTGTATGGTAGGTAGGTGACTGCAGGAGACGAAAATTACGCGGTTTTCGGCCCAAGTAAGATGATTTGTTGGGTAAAATTTCCGTGTCAAGTGGGAAAAGATAAGAACTGAACTAATGAATCGGATGTGTGTGTCTTTCGGAGAGAAAATTGCGGAGCAGCACTGTTATATCAGTGTCATTCGAAAAGATGGTGCACGGCACTGATCTAGCGAAGGTATATATTGAGAAGAAGTTGTATCCTCGTGTACAACAATCCACACTATAGCAAGTCATCTTTATGGGTCGACAAAGCGATCTGGACAGAAGGTGCTATCCCACTTTTCTGGTGGTATCGTGCCAGTTTCCGAAAACATGATGATTGAAAAGTTGATATGGTAATGGCAATCGGTTAATTGTTTGAAGTCGATAGAGAGAGCTTCATCGTGGCTGTCTTCCTCGTTTATGCGTATTATAATGGTCCGATCAGAGGTCCCTAAGAAACGAGACACAATGAGAGCATTTCGCTGGGGATAATCACTTCAGCAAGATGGCACAGTGCCTCATATACTATCCCCTTCCTTCTCTTTCCAACATAACGTCATTCTAATGATAAAATCTATCCATTTATAATGACGATAATTGCAAAATTTGCAACGCAAAGTACCTTTTCCCAGATAATCCTCAACACTAGTTAGGACTTTGGAATCCCTACTCACGAAAACAATGTGCCATGGTCAAATTGCCACGAGACAATTTGAGAAAGGAACATAACCTGGAGCTTATTGCTTCCTGATTTCTATCTTGAGTGTCAACTAATCAAAATCTTGAAAGCTTAAGGGGGTGTGGGTGTGCGATAAAGCTTTTACGTTCAGGTCTCCAGCATGTATCAGAGAAACCCTGGAGTATATCATAGACCGTCGTCAAAAGTTAATGTTGAGAATCTGAAATCAATAATATACCAACCAGAAGCAACTGGTACTCGAAATGGATAGTAAAGTAACCTGAAAAGATGACCATCATTGGTCACAACATTCTCTCAAGAAGCTGGTCGGAAGCTGTGTATAAATTATACCTGGTAGAAAAGAAAAGGGATTACCGGGAACTCCCCGGAAGCTCAACAAGAGCAATATACTATGTCGTAAAGAAAGAGCAGAAATTGAGAACTCTTGTACCTCCTGTAACCTATAACCTTTTCAAGATAATTAACATCGTTGTGATTTGCAATATCTGTGGACTTTCGAGTCTTGACTCTTGACTGAGCTTATACAACTCATACAACTTTGATCATACAGTGCCAGGGTGTTACTCTCCTTTGATGTAGTTGAGATTCTCCCCGAAAGCCGGTATATAAGAGTTTAATCTTTCCGTAAAACTGCCAGTTAAATATGATCATAGCCTTATGATATACTCCGTGGAATTGTTGAGTTTGATTCATGACATGAAGTCCCCAAACCATGGCTTACATAATGAGATGTGATGTCAGGCTTTGCTAGATGTTATCTCATCCTCAGACCACACGGTGATTACATAATTTTCGGCCTTGATTTCGAGGCAGGGGCCTCCCGAAGGTTTTTCACTGTAGGGTCTGAAACAATTTGATTCCAGCTTTGATATAAAAACCAACAATTCGTTATTTTTCGATTTTTCAATTAAAAATTGTAAATCATTTAATAATTGTATTGCTTTGATACAGATTTAATATATACAAATAGATTTTCTTATTATTTTGATATATTTTTTGTTATAATAGTTTTATTCAATTATATATATATATATCGAAAATATGTATTTTTGAAAACCAACATTTTGCAACGACGACCATTTACCCCCCTCAATTTATTACCTTTATCTATTGAACTATACAATTATATATATTCTGAGAATCCTTTTGATTTTAGTAATCTTATTGTATTATTTATTTTTTTATTGGTGTTGTCTTTATTAAGAAGTAAGTGGTTGGGTACTGTTTTTTGGTGATATCAATAATATAATAGTTATTTGTTTTCCCATGATATATTGAAATTGTTTTTGAGTGTAGATTGAATTTACTATATGAATTGTAAATAAATTGAAATAAAAGTGAAATGAAAGTTAAATGAAAGTTAAATGAAAGTAAAATGTATATTTAATTATCAATTTATAAAATAAAATAAAACTTTGTTGTATTTATTTCTATTGATTTTTGTAAACTTTTATTATTTTCTATCAGTTTTTGTTTAATTTATTATTGAATTTTATTATATTCTGTAAACATTTATAATTTATGAGGATTTTTGCGAACTTCTGCTATCTTCTGTAATTTCCTGTTATCTTTTGAGATCTTCTATTATATTTTGGGAATTCCTACCACTATGTTTTCAAAATGGAGGACAGCTTATAGACATAAAGCTGATGGATATTCTAAACGGGTCAAAGTTAAAAAGCTGAAGGATGATTGTGAGATTGTATTAGCTGTATCTAATATATTAACAGTATCGACAATTGGATTAGATGAATGTATGAAGCGAATTTATAAGGTTGAGTTGAAAAACATGTTTGCGATAATCAAAGAAGGAGGGACAGAGAAATACATTGAAAAGCAAGAGGAGCTTATTAGACTATATCTTGAAAGAATCTTTTGGT
Source organism: Botryotinia calthae (assembly GCA_004379285.1). NCBI lineage: Eukaryota > Fungi > Ascomycota > Leotiomycetes > Helotiales > Sclerotiniaceae > Botryotinia > Botryotinia calthae. The sequence continues at coordinate 22,642 of PHWZ01000444.1, forward strand.
TTCTAAATCCTACTATTATTCGAAAACCTAAGCCTATATAAACCCGAATTCTGCATCATCTAATTTATAGGAAGAGCAATACCCTTTGTATTGCTAAAACTAGATTTGGAAAAAGTTTGATACTTCATTCATACTCTATTTTAACAGAAAAGATTACTCTCCAGATAGTTCCACTAACAAAGCTTGGAGAGGAGCAACTCGAGGATATCAAAAAGCTTCCTAGAATGTCACCTTGTTTTCTGAATTCCGAATCATTGAAAGAGGAAGCTGAAATGATCAATCAAATTCGCTAATTAAAATACACATATGTCCTTTTAGGCTTTGAATAAGCGGTTTCGTTTAAATTTAGGGATACACTTGTATCTCCTGAATTGCAGTCTAATATTAGGCTTGTAGCTATAAACGAATGCTATTTTATCTTGCAATGGAAGGAATTTCGATCCAAGTTTATTATGTTGGGGTAGTTGCGGTATCTTCTGCCTTAAAAAGTTATATGGTTTGGATGTATTGTTATTTTGAATACAGAAAGCTAAAAGGTAGTCTTAAATGATAAAAGATTTCGAAGATTGGGCTCTCGATTATACCAAATATATATTATTTATATATCTATTGATTGTTCAAATATCTCGTTAGCGATAATCTTTATCCCTTATAAACAAACTAAATCTTTAGAGTTTTTATATTATCTTTTAAACAACGCTATAGATGAAGATGGAAATCCAATTCTAGAAAAGATTTCTAAGACTATAATATTCGTAAACTCTAGAAACGAAATTGATATAGTGAAAAACTATTTTCGAAATGCTCTTTTGAAGAAAACGAAAGATAAAATTGTATCATATTCTATTGAAACAGAAAATAAAAGCCTCAGTGTTATGGATATCATTATTTCGTTTTATTTGAAGGTTGGTGTAAAGGATCGAGCGATGAGATATGATGAGTTTGCAAAGGTGATATCAATTGCTTGTATCACCATTGTTATTATTATTTTTACTATAGATATCAATATTTATAATATAAATCTAATCGTTTTTTGAGATATAAAAAAACAATTGATTATAAAAATATAACAAAGAATAAATCGAGGTGAAAAAGGATCAGAATATATTAGTATAGCATATATATTCATCCCATATTATTGTTTTAATTCTAATAGATTATATCCTATAATGCTAAAAGGATTTAATACTAATACAAACAAAACTTCTATTTCGATACAGAAGATAACAGAAAGGCATCTCTTATTATCTCACCAAAAGGCGAAACGGTTTCAAGCTTTGCAAACTTTGAAAAGTTAAACAGAAAATGAGAATTTGATAGATGAAGAAAAGATTGATATAGAAATTAATATCGAAAATAATATCGCCAATAACAATATAGTAGATTCCACTTCAAAGGGCCAGTATATTTGAATAAAAATTGAAATAATTCAAAAAGTTAGTGTTCTTCCTATTTGATTGATTATTTGCAACAGCTTATATTATAAAAAAGCGTTCCTCGATTGTCTTAAGGAAAATCTTTTATCAATAAAAAAGAAAAAAGAAATTGTTCTATTAGAAAAGTATTGCAGTAAATGCAACCCGGATCTTCTACCTATCCTATCTAAGCCACTGAATGAGGTTATATTAGTATCCAAACCCCGAAAGGGTATTTTGAGTGTATTTGCATTGGAGGTGTTGGAAAAATGATATAAAATTGAAATACAAAAAGTAGTAATTAATCGATAATGGTTTGTATTACCGAATAGTTATTTTATAGAGGAAATTGTATACTGAGAAGTAACAGATTTATATTGTCGATAGTCGTATATTGAATTATTTGATTAATAGAATAAGTTAACTTTAGATTAATTGTATAAAAAAATTCCCAATCTTAAAGTGTAGTGATATTTTGATAAATATAAAGATGAATTGATATTTTTATTTTAAGATTTCCATTTTGAAATTGAATATTTATATATAGTATATAGGCAAATACTAATTGAAGCAAAAAAGGCAAGAAAAGAAATCAAATAATAAAAGAATACTTCAAAGAAAACATCAGGGGTAATAATATTAGTTTCAGCGCGAAAGCAATTGAATATAATTTATATAACTTTGGATAATATATTTGTACACCAAATACTCCAACAAAACTAATTTAGAAGGGGAAATAAATCTAATACTCAATTTCGAGTTCAAATAACCCAGTCAAATAATCCTTTAGTATTGAATAAAAACACCAACACTTTTTATATTGAAAGCAATCAACTCGAAACACCAACTATTCAACCTGAAGTAATAGTACCTTCAATACCTATTCGAAATACAACACTTATACGAAGTACAATACCCATAAAAAGTACACCAAAACAAAAACAAGTATTAACATCATTGCTATTTGTATTTGAAAATCGAATTGCTATATCAGGTCTATTCTCGCCTATTAGCAGATTCGGCTTTTTGGTTTCCATATCTTCCCCATCTAATAAATTCGGATCTACTCTTCCCATTCTCTCTTTGTTTAATTTAATTGACTCTCCTGGAAGTGTTAATCGAGATACAGATAATTTCTTAGCTCAGCTTTGGCAAAGGTATAGGTCTCTAACTCATCAGATTGAGGAAATTCAATCTAATGAAGTAATATCAGAAACATAACTGAATAATAAAGTAATACTAGAAATGCAATACCATAACAACAATAGTAACAACAACGAGGTAATATTAGAGATATAAATTGAATTATAATTATTTGTAATATAATTTATTGAATTCCTATCAACTCCTATCAATTTCTATCAACTTCTATCAACTTTTATCAAGTCATAAGCGAATAATAATTCAACGTTTTTTTGGCAACAAACAAACAAAAAAAGTAATCAAAAAAAACTATCCGATACTCAACCCCGCATTGTTGTTCTATTTTAATCTATACAAAACTATTAATTCCTATCGAATAAATATTAACTCATTTTATATGTTATATAAAATATCATACATCTGAAATCTAGTTTATACGTAAAACATCGAATATAACGAAGAGACTATTATAATTATCACTACTCAACTAGCAAAAGACCAAATGCATAATGAATTCATTTGCTCTCCATATCCGTATGCCGTTCCTCCTCCCCTTCCTGTGTTTATTTATTTATCAAATATTGATATAGAGATATTGCAATCAATATATTTCTCAAATAATCAATGACATTGCAACCGCAACTAGAAATCCATCTTCTATACAATTATTCAGTTCTAACAGAACTCAATCTATTATTTCGAGTTGACAAAACTCTATCACACTACCTTCTATTAATAGTTCACTATTCCATACACCAACTACCTCCTATACAGCCACTCCTACCTTATCAAATGTGTTCTATGAATATTTTAATAATAAATTTGGAAATGGAAGTGAAGACAGCAAAGAATCCAATATTGAAGGAGGAGGAAATGATAACTCGAATATTGGCAATGCTAATGCCACAAATGGTATTACTACTCAGCACACATTAAACATTACTAATACTGACGACAATATTACTGCTGCATACATACCAGAAGAAGCCGAAATGAAGTATATTTCTAAAGAAGCTTTCGAGGAAATACAGAAAGATTGTGTAATGCACTGCCCATGGCCTTGGAGCAATATCAAATCTAAAAGGTTATATCCACCAACACAGCAACATAAATAGTGGTATATAAATGGTAATAACTAGGACAAAGCCATTCCGAATAAGCAAAAAGATTTTAATCATATTACTCGGATTATAGAATCGGAAATTGGAAAGCAACTGCCAAAGAAAAAGAGATGCGCTTTCTATCGCAATTATGGATTCGAATATTAAATTTATTCTAATCAAGGTCTACAACAAGTAACTCGCCCTGATTCGATCTGTACTCGCTATCGCTGGATCGCTCATAGAGGGGGATATAGCCTATCCACTCGTATACAACACAAAAAAAATACGGCTACCTTTTTTATACATATACAATCGATTATTACAATCAGGCGTAGCTTATAGATCTAATTGAATTTATAAAATAATATTAATGGTTTTTTTATTTTCTTGGGTATCAAAATAAAAATATTGATACTTAATCGCAATAGCCTTTATTTACATCTGTATCTATTATAATTATATAAGGCATTCTAATAATTTTCATTAGTTATTCGATACGGAAAAACATTTCAACGAAAATATAGCTGCAGAGCAGGGTTAATCAAATAATATATTTTTATGTTATATGTTGTTAAAAGATTGAGTGGAAGTGGCCTCTTTATTGACTATATTACAACTCGTCTAGATCATCTTGATCCCCCTCAGAGGGGATCAATATGCCTGTCTATAGTTCGTCTAATCTAGCCTGTTTAGGTAACCGTATTACTAATCATAACACGTGATTAGTACCAGTAACTTCTATTCCTTTTAACACTCCCCCATAGGAGTTACCACTCTTAATCCTCTTAATCTTTTGCATCACCCTATCTCAATCCTAACATATCTTTGAACCTTTCAAATGCTACTCTTCCTAAAGGTTTGATCATCCCGTCTACTACCATATCTGAAGTATTAATATAGCTAATCACTACCTTTTCTTTTTCAATAAAATCTCTTATAAAGTGATAACATATATCAATATACTTTGATCACTCATATAGATACAAATTCTTGATTAGAACTATTGCTCCTTAATTGTCGCCTAATAGCTGAACAATATCTCCATATACAAATACATATTCCACCTTTCCAAGGTCTTTAAACATTTAAGCTAACTATCTCCCTTGCTTGATGAATATTACCATTGATATATATTCAGATTCAATACTTGATATTGCTACTGAATTCTATTTCTTATTGGCCCACAATATTGATCCTCTATAGAACATAACAACTCCCCCGGAAATACTTTTCTGATTATATCGATTACTTATCCAATCTGCGTTAATAAAGACTTTCATAATATTTACTAGTAAGTTATATTCCTTTGCAATTTGATACTGTACTTCCTTAGATCTATATTCTAGCTTCTAAATGATAATAGCTCTCAAGTATCTTATTAGGTTCTTTATTTCTATCCCATGGCATTTCGTTGGCTTTGCTATATACTATGATAGCCGATTTAATACAAAGAAGATATCTGATTTTGTATATACCATTGGATAAATAAAATTACCTATAACTTGTTGATATTCAGTAACATCAATTAATTCATCGTTTTCTATAGCAGGTCGTAGGTATAAGTAATCAGCAGCGGATATCTTTTTAGCATAGTACTGAGTATGTGAGATTCTGAATTTGGTAAGCATAGCTTCTAAATACTTTTCTTAGTCCAATATGAGTGATCTGTTTGTTCGATCTCTTATAACCCTGATACCTAGAATCTTACTAATCTCCCTTAGGTTTTTGATATTGAAGTATAAGAAGAGTGTGGTAGAGAACCAATTGAATTGATCCTTTAAGGTTGAGGAGGCGATTATATTATCAACGTAGAATAATACATTGAATTGTTGAGCGGCGAATATATATAGACACGGATCAGCAAAACTGTTACGACGGTAACAGAATTGTCATCTGACGAGTGTCACGTGATGGAGTTTTCAAGACCCAGGGCTTCTAGGAGCCCAGGCTCCTAGGAACTCTAATGGAAAATAGAATTCTGGGTTTTATAGAGAATGAAGGTCTATATAAGAGAAGGGTTTCCTTATATGTAAAGCTTTGTGCTTAAGAACAATTATTAGTTTTATTATTATAGTTATGAGAATTGCAATCAGTTATTATTTTATTGAATTCCTATTTGAAGTTTAGTTTAAACTACTTCGAGAGATCTTTAGCCATTTCCACGTGATTCTAGAGGCAGTTCCCGTAATACTTTGAGTATTATTTTTGTTTCAAGTATCGATTCAATATATTCAATCGTAATATGGCTTCTATTAATCCTTTAGGAGGACAATGTGTTTCAGCGATTGATACTGATGATATCGAAATGATAGATGCTTTTAAGGAGATTATTATCATTGAGACTCTCAAGATTGTTTTATTTGATAAATATCAAGGTAGTTGATAGGAATTCGATATATTCTTTTTACAGCTTGAAATCTATTTTAAATTCAATGAAGATAAGTTCATCATTAAAGAATCTAAGAGTGTATGGGCAGTATCTTACCTCAGGGGAGAAGCAAGTAAATAGATTCAACCATATTTGCGCGATTATTTTGAGCATGACGAGCGAGCTTGTATGCAACCCACCAAAACAATCTTCAATAGTTTCGAAGGATTCAAGATTGAGATTCGAAGAATCTTTGGGAACTCTAATGAGTTAGAGGTAGTAGAAGAAAAGGTCTTTAGCTTCAAGCAGATAGGTTTAGTATTAAAGTATGCTATAGAGTTTCGAAGATATGTAGGAACTATTAAATGGGATGAAACCGTAATCATAAGTCATTACCGTAAGGGACTCAAACCAAAAGTACGCTTAGAACTCAACAGGGAAAGCGAGAGTACGAATCTGAATGAATTAATCAAAAGCTTTATCGAAGCTGACAATTGTTTATACAAATACAAACAGAATCAGCAATCCTACAAACCCTAAACCAATCAAAAGCAAGAATGCTATCACAAAAATGAAAATAGATTACAATACAATCCATAGTGATATGGGGATTCTATAGAATTGGATACTACACATCATACAAATGATAATAACAATCCAGAGAAACGATGAAGACAAAAGAATAACTTATACTTTGAATATGGAAAAGCAGGGCATCGGGTAGCAAACTGCCGAAGCAAGAAAACAGAAGCAAGAAGAAGTAATTTCAAACCTAAGTTCAGCAAAAGCTAACTCAACACTACCTTCACATCCTATGAGGATACAAACCTACTTAAGAATATTAATATTACTATTTTCGAGGAACTACAATGATTAAATGAAGAATTACCAAGGAATAAAGAAGGTTTGAACACTCTAGATCTATAGGAAATAAAGTATTATCGAATTCCAACACCTTCAATAACGGAAGAAGATATAACAGAGGAAAGTCCTCAAAAAGAAACAAAAGCAAAATACGCCAGAATAAGCTGGACTACTTGCTATAAAGAATTCTACGGAATTCACCGATCTGACAAAGAAGTCACTGAATAATTTCCAAAGAGAAAGAGAGCTAAGAAACAATAAAAAAGCATCGATAACTTTACAAAAGGATACAGAGTTACATTACAATTAAATACAATAGGACAAGCAGAACAAATATATTACAAAATCAAAATAAATGGACACACATAATCAACTATAATAGATTTAGAAGCTACAAGAAATTTTATTACACCAAAAACTATAAAATACTTGGGAATACTATTTCAAACGAAACAATACCTCTATCGATTGCAATTAATTGATAACCAGTTAACAAAATCTGATAGAAAGATTTTGTAGGAGACAATACCAGTACAAATGAGTATAATCCAGCACACAGAGATTATACAGCTTGATATTGTACCATTGGATCAACAACAAATCATCTTAGGAATGCCTTGGTTGAAGGCTCATAACCCGAAAATAGATTGGACACAAGGATTAGTATCATTTGATCAATACAAAAGCGATCACAAGGATACACTAGAGGTGTTTGCAAGACGTAACACACGCCAAGAAGAGTTGAACGTGAACAACACCAGCAACATAGGACACCCAGTTCAGGGTTCTTCATTAAAAGCAAAGGATAATACACCTCCTTTATAAATACAGAAGCTATCGATACAGCACGAAATTGCAATTGAAGTAAAAGAGAATCCTACGATACCAGAACAGTACAAGAAATACAAACAGGTTTTTAGAGAACCTAGGAACCATAAAGCTTTACCGGAACACAAGCCATGGGATCATGAGATCATATTGGAGGAAGGCAAGATGCCTATACACACCCCAATTTATTCAATATCAGCCGATGAGTTAAAAATACTCAGGGAATACATCGACGACAATTTAGCCAAGGGATGGATCAGGGAATCCGCATCCCAAATGGCAAGTCCAACTATATGGGTAAACAAGAAAGATAGTACTAAGAGACTAGTTGTGGACTACAGGAAGCTCAATACGCTTACCAAGAAAGATCGATATCAACTTCCATTAGCTACGGAACTAAGAGATCGATTAGGCGGAGCTACGATATTTACCAAGATGGAC
>PHWZ01000445.1:0-30518 GCA_004379285.1 Botryotinia calthae
TATTCTACAAGGGAGGAAGAAGGCGCCGGAAGGGCGCCGACTATATAGGATGTAGATGCCTAAGGCATCTACGAGACTATGCAATTGAACCCGTGACAAGTATATTTCATCACAAAATATTTTGGTGAGAAATTATATGATTGATTATGAAAGCTTGAATTTCTATTTGTTATATTCAATTTTTTCATAAAATGGAATCTTATTATTTAAAAGTTATATATCTCAATTTCGAAGAGATTTAATTATAATTTAAATTTTAATTAAATTATAAAAACCGCTCTTTTTGATGTGAAATTGTGCTTTCTTCTTGAGTGTCCTGTGAGTCTGTGCACCCACTGGTGGACTTATATTTCAAACTTTATTTTCTCTTAATTCCCGTTTTTGATTGGAAGATTTGCAAGTATCCTGAAGCGAGGATCAATTTTGCTTCAGCCCTGGGGAAACGAGTGGTTGAACTAGGCTCAATTTGGATTCCCATAAGGGGGTCTACATGAGATAATGGGTACTCTTCATGGTAGAATCTGACTCGTGGTAAGCTATCTGCAGGACGTTTAAGCAGATTAGAAAGAATATTTGATATTATAATAGGAGAGGTTTCTGAGTCTTACATTCAGCTGGGGACTAGACGTTTCGAACTACTCTTGGGGGTCCATTCGGATTTCTAGCCAAAGTTCTGAGCGGCATTTTCGTATGTAACGGGATAGTGAGTAATATGAACTAGCCAACTTTTTGTCGTCTAGATCTTGGTAAAACCTTGTGAGAAATTGTTTTATTTTTGAGACTGGGATCGGTTCCTCAAACTTTCATCGACGGGATTGGATGTATCTAATTGTGCCATCGAAAGAGACGATCGCATATTCTGGGTGCCACAGTTCAGTTACAGCTAGAAAATCTTCATGGATGTTGCAATTGTTATATTCTATGCCCAAAGACTTGATACAATCCAAACTCGGTTACCATCAAAGATGCGTTTGATAGCTGAATTGAAAAGGCTCCGTTTTGATTGGTTATTGAATTTTCGTTTGCAACCTATACGCTGGTTATCATGACTTGATCGCTCTAGTGATATTAATTTGTGTATATATTAGGAAGCATGTGAATCTGCAGTGGCTTTCCTGTGGGGAACTGAAGGACTGAATCCTGCCCCCAAGATCTCAAATGTGTGGAATTTTGGCATTCAAAAACATTCTGTGTTCAAATGACGGTGTAGCAACTATCTTCATGTTACATGATAAACTTAGCAAGGCGACTTGACCAAATTGGGGAGTAGCGTTGTAGTATCGAAATGTTAAATAGCCACTTGCCTCTCCTCTTACAATCAGTATCGTAGGTTATATTGATACCCTAAGAATATCTCGAATTATGACTTCAGTCAAATCCCCACTAGAATTTTTGTCCTCCTTCAACTGGAAAGTTCAAAAGAATGACGAAGTCTATCCGGATTCCCAATCACCACCGCCTGTCTCGCTCTCATCGACACCCAAAAGTCAGAGAGACTTAAAGAGAGTCACCGAACCTAAAGACCTTCCCTATATTTCTCCCATCGAATATGTTCATGATCCAGTACCAGAGGCTCCCTACTATCTTGCCAACTTGCCTCCCCTCCCTTTTCCACAGTACGCTTCAACAGATTGTGAATATACAAGCAGAAATAGCGTACGCGTGAACCCTCGCGCTGCAGGACTTCCGTATCGTTCGAGATTCGAACTCGTCCGCGGAAGCAAACACTGGAAAGCAAATATCGAAGAGACTAAGAACATACTTGAGCTGATCGTTGCGGACAGTTCCAGCACAAGTTTGGGGATGAGGGATGGGTTGACCCTGGCCGGGCTTGCCAAGAAAGAGCTACGCCCGGGATTGGAACATCGGGTGGTGCTTGCGACATCTTACATGTACCCCAACGCAAACGAGAGACGAGCTAGAATAATCGCCGCACTAATGATGTTGCTTTTTATTTATGACGGTAAGAGCTCCCAGGATGAATTATTCAAATTGGAGCCCGCAAGCTGAGACCAAGGTTCTGGAAATAGATAAAATGGAAGAAACGCCGGAAGGAACACCAGTACGTGCTCTAAAATCAGGTTGTAAATTTGGTGCTAATAACAAGTAGTTCACAAACTCGAGAGAGCAATTTCTTGGCTATTTCGAAATAGAGAATGATGTGATAGCATCGGGTTCAATCACCAGCGATTTTCAGCGTCACTTGAAGTCTACCGTGAGTGCTATAGCGGATGAAGACGAGATATCAGGTAATGGCGGAAAAGAGATGATCGAAGCAGTGCTTGGAGGATTCCGATGCGTTCATCCAAACGGAGAATTCCAGTCGTTGGAGGAGTATTTGAACTTTCGACGCTTGAACGTGGGTGCACAGTAAATACGACCCACCCCGATGGAAAATTCCGAGGCACTGATTTTGATATAGGTTTGTCATTGCGGCCGCAAAGTTCACAATCAAATCTAGTGTAGATGTGGATGACCCCCGATTTGCCAGGTATCTGAGGTTAATTGGTGACCACCTTGGGATCATCAACGACATTGCTTCTTACGAGAAAGAATGTAGAGCCCGAAAGGAGGATAGGTACCAGGAAATGGTAAATATTGTGGTAGTTTTCCAACATCTGAAATCACTCCCAAATAGTACGGAGGCAAAGGTGGCAGCATATACGTATCAACTGCAAGTGGAATCGTGGATAATAGAGGAAGTTGAGAGTTTAGCAGCTCGCGGAGACTTGACAGATGAGGAATGGTGGATTATTGAAGCAGTCTTTATGACAGCAACTGGAAACGCCTTTTTTTGTATGACAAGCTCGAGGTATGGAGGAGATGCTGCCAAGCTGATGTAGTGGAACCATGCATTTATTAAGTCTTTTTGAGACAAATAGTAACAGAATTCAACTTTTTAGTGTAGATTGCTAGTTTTAAATACATATCGCATAATTTTATATTAGTTTTCGGTTAAGAAATCTAAAAAAAACGCTTTCTATAGAAAATACAGTTTATGTGACGAACCTATCGATACAATAGAGATCAACCCTAGAATTAAAAGCTATAGAACTAAAGAGAGCGTGCTACAGAGCTATATATGCGATCGGCTCGCGCTTAGTGTCGTACTAGCCACGTGTATATATCGTAACAGTTTAATTTCTTTTTTAAAGAAACTATTATTTAGATTATACCATTATGCGATTTTTTATTTAAAACTAGCAATATATATTAAAAAGTTGAAATTTGTCGCTTTTTGTCCCAAAAGACGTCATGTGCATTACTAGTTGGCACTCAGTTATCAATGAGACATCAATTAATAATGTTAAGGTCTTTTCTTTCGGAGAGCAACCTCTAAAACCCATTGCAACTAAACACTTGATTGTGCAGGATTGATGAAAAACACGATAGAAGTCGAAACAGCAAGCAGTTCATGTGAGAATTAGAAAGCGGGGATAGCTTCGACACAGTCTGAAAGTTTTCTTACATGATTTTGACAATTATTGTGCTATCACTTTCAGCCTTCCAATCTACATTGGCAGGCCAATAATGTCATGTTCTGCATATTCTATGGAGCATACTATCCCAAATTCCTCTCATTGCCCGCTGCAACCACAATAGCATCCACCATTTCCTTCCCCTTCGTAATAAAGACACTATGACACGTCTCATAATCCTCCGTCTTAAGAACCACCCCCTCACTCTTCATCTTCTCAAGTATAAGATCCTGATACGGTCTTGGCACCGAATAATCCTGCTGCGTCAAATTATACGTAACAGGAACTCTCCTTCACGCATCCCCCTTTGTTTTCGTCCCGAAAGCCGAAATCGGAGACCTCACAAGATTTGGCAGTGCTTTGTCGACGATGTCCTGCTCTACACCGCCCAGAAATAAAAGAGATGGATTGGTGGGGAGTCTAGAACCATCATCGAGATTCTGGATGAATTGAGGCCGGAGATGGGCGAAGCCTACTTCTTGAATGATATGCCAGACCGACGTTCCAGGAACAAGAATATAGGCGCACATGTAGAAGAGATGGATGACTCCTCCGGATTTTCCTTCAGATTTGCGGTCGGCAAATGTTAGAACTTCGATGGCGTCGGTACCGACTGCTCCGCCGTAGGAATGCATGGCCATAAAAACTCGCTCATCAGCTTCGACGAGTGATTTAATAATATTGCGGACGGCAGTGACGTCTTCTCTGAATGAAGAGACAGGAGGAGATTTGTCGTTGCATGAAGGTAGTTGTGGACAGAGGACCTTGAATCCTTATGCTTCCAACGCATTGACGTAGCTTTTGTAATTGGCAGGGGTATGCCAAGCGCCATTTACCTGGACGATTGTGGGTAAAGAGGTTGCCATGCAGTCTGGATGGACGATAGATTTAGATATGACAGATTTAGAGGATGAAATGGACTTCAATTAACAAATTATTTATACCTCAGCATAAATCTCAAAGAATGTATTTTCAGAGAAAAGGGGGAATCGGCAAAAACGAGGACAAACTCGTTTTTATACCGCGCTATTCGCGTCTAGTAAGTTACGCGAGTGATGCTAATGCGCAAGGAACCAACAGTTAGACATAACTAACCAGTCTTGCAAATAGATGCATGAACCAGAACAAAAGCCCGCAAGAACACAGCCAAACGCTGTAATTTTATAAGTCTTGAATACTTGCGCTGGGACTAGTTGACTAAGTGTGAGGAAACAATATTGGAACCTCCCCTTCGTGTTACAATCATTCAAATTGTTTTGAAAACTGATAAATTTCACACTGAAACCCCATCAAACACACACAAAACTCAAAACGGGATACTGGATACTGGATACTGGATACCCTGATCTTCTTATGTTTGTGAATGCACTTTTTCAATTCGTGTATAATGACCATTCTCGTTGACATTGCAAACACACAATTTGTCTTCATCTTATCGACCGCGCCCCTTTAAATATTTTCTGGACATCCGATGGTCCTATAACAATTTCCTCCAGCTCGACATCCTCACGAGATTCATGTATCTCACTATAATTTCCATACAAACAAGCCCTTTCACTTCTTGCTCTCGCGGTCAAATCACTCATCGTCTCCGCGCCTTTAAACGTGTGGCCTACCATAAGCCCCCTTGAAAGAACGGCAAGTGAGCTTGATTTCCAAGCAGGGGTTCCACGGAGTCTCGTCTGATAGATTGTAAGGATGATGAAAACAGTAGCGGCGATGATGAAAAAACAGTGCAATGATATCCATTCCCATTCAATCTTATAAAAGGTCACCGTTTCATAAACTGTACCTGCTTGTACTTTTGCGCCATCATCGTTGGCGCGGATGGAGTTGCTCATGCTTTTTGCAAGAGACGCGAATGTAGCTGGGAGATCGTTGCTCGTATTGAAAGCCTGCATCGAGCTAGGCTTGTATTGAAGATTGTTATTTGCCATGATGTAGCCATTTAATCTCGCCTGTTGTGTCTCGGTGACATTATGCGTGATATTCAGGTCAGTCGAAAAAAAATCGCTGAAGTAGCTACTAATGCTCTTGACAGCCTCTTGTGAGATATTATAGTTTCCACCTAGGGATAAGTCGGATCGAGGTGCGGCGGATAATTTATCGTCGAAATTAAGACTCGATACGGTCGATGAGTTAAGAACATCAGCCCATTTCGAGCTTGTAACCTGCCATGAATCCGGATCTCGCTTTACACTCGTAACCTCGGAAAAGTCTTCGGACAGAGTACTGTTGGAAAGTGTAGAATTGTACTGATTGACACAATAGTATAGACCGCATTCTCGTGCTTCGATATCTAAGTTTGGCCACGTCTGATTTAATCCATCCTGAGGCGGGTGCACTTTGAGGAAAGTCATCGACCATATCAAAGTATCGATGTCTTGTAGTGATACCGTCTCGCTAGTATTTCCAGTTCCGTAGGTCGTCATAAATATGCCACCTGGAATTTTTAAAGATACATATTTTGTGGTATAGTTCCAACCATCAAACCCATCGATGAAGAGGCCATTGGGAAGTCGAAATGCAGTGCCCATTTCTAGGATCCCAATACCACCGCCGGTTTGCAAGTATGTATAGAGATAATTGTAATCTCGATATTCAACTACTTTGTCGCTGAGATCGTTGCAAACACTACAAACCGAAAGGGACTCAAATGCGTCCCACGTACAATTTCCAGAAGTGCATGTGTGAGGGAGTTGTTGAGTGATCATTTCAGTAGGCTGCGTAAGACCGTATAGGACTGCTGACTGCATGACGAAATCCGCGTCAGCGAAGGCCTGTGGTATGGGCGGATCACCTATCTATGGGTCAGTGGTTTTGATACCGCACTGGAGTTTCGGGAGGATCAAACTTACTTGACACCACCGCGGGCTGCGCAGTGAAAAATCGACCCCTAGAATAACGATCTGCTCTGGGAATGTCGGCAATTCCATGTTTTTGAGGAACCTGACGTTGTTGATATTGGACAAGTTGTTGTGTAAAAGGATCAACAGCCAACGCTAGAACCGTCGCGGCAGCACCGACGCGTACTATAAGCCTATCCATGTGAGTATCATTTCTGCATCGTATATGGAAGACTAAAGTTCTTACTCCCGATTTTTCCTCCATAACAATTTGAAACTACCTAATGGCCCCCGGCTTGCAGCATCAATCTTATCAAAATCTATCAGAAAATGCTTCTGTTCTGAGAAGTGGAGCCATTTCCACTGGCTAGTGGACTCAGCAATGGAATACAGAACAAGAACTTTAGCAGCAGTTGAAAGAATAGATACTAAGGTGTTGAGTGTGATGCCATGCCAACTAAAAATAGTCTTTCCGTCATACACATACAGAAGTGCAGCTAGAGCTATGAAGCATGACGTTCCTAAGACGAGGGAAGCAAGCTCTTGTTTCCAGAAGTGGACGTTCCAGGAGAGCTCTCGCGAAATCGATCCAAAAAATGATGAAGCTTTTGCAAGACAAGAAAGAAACTTCACATAAAATAAAACGTGAAAATCTCACTCGTTAAGTAGAATCTACACAGTGGGGCAGCGACTGCGTCTGCATCCTTATACAGATGATCGCTTTGTGCGGTCGTGAAGGATACCCAATGGTGATTAAGATGGACCGCGTTATCGCCATTTCTTGGCACGAAGCTGATATTTCTGCCAGTTATATGACTTCCAGAGATCTTTGCTTAATTTGATCCAAATTTGACCGCCAGCTGCTGGACTTTTGGTATCATGGCACTGCATGGCTACGGGGAATCTCAGGCCCTGGTTCTTCCAGCGGCAAATGAAATGTCACCCTGTGGGAGATCCGCAATCAAGTTTGAGGATGTTGTACGTACATTAATATGTGTTATAGCGGTGCATTATTTATTGCACCATAAGCCCCGTCGGAAACCCTTGTATAAGCTTATGTAACCTCGACTAATTCACAGCTTTTAACCTTAAAATTTTAAACATAGATCAGCCTCACATAAGATGTACGTACAACGGCAATATCCCGACCACGTTTATTAACAACCTGGATAAATAATAAAACGTTGACATTTGTCTCACCGTTCAAATGCACTCGTAATTCTAGCCAAACAGCTGCAGGCTTTGACGGTTCAAATCGCGATTCAAAAACGGTACAAGGGGAAGGAGGTTGAAATTGTGCAACGTTTCATTCATTTATTCGTTCCACGGTACTTATAACTGCCAGTCTCTTGATATCATTTCTTCATTTCCTCTATCTCATTTCATAGCCTCACTTCGTCTTTCCAGTAGGGATACCGAACATCACGGCTGGCTTTCCATCCTTGGCCGCTCTATCAACTCTGAAATACCCCTTTCTCTCTAACTGAATAATATCATCCTCTTTGAGATCGGCAACATTGCTATCGCATAGCTGATCTGTCTTATGAGCGGAATCTGGTGTGAGGAAATCCTCCCAGTTATCATCTTCCTCTAACTTGTCCTTAGTGATCATGTAGTCAAATTCGTACACTTCTGCTGGAATAAGACTTTGGTCGGAGGATAACCAGGTGACTTTCTTCTCTGTTTTCTTAACATCACCCTCCAAGTGCAATTCCAGCTCAATGTCTGTAATTGGACCAGAGCCGTTAATTTTGCGCACGAATGCATTACCCCAGTTCATCAGAGTAATTTCTTCGCCTTCTTTAAATAACTTGACATCCTCTTGATCAAGAATGAGATTTTTGCTATATGTGACCTTCTTCGTTCCGACCTTGGGGTTCTTTCCATGCTTAGGCTTGTCTTCGGTGTATGGGGACTCTGGACCATTGATGACGACTGCCTTTACTTGATCCTTGATATCGACACCTGTGTGTCTTGGTGCAATTGGATCGATTTCCTTCTTGTTCGAGGCCCAGAAATTGGTCCAATCCATGGTTACAATATTTCTACTTGGTCCCTGCTTCAAGATAAAATCTCTCAAAGCGGGAATTGTCATACCCCTTCTTCGAACTCCACGAATCGTAGGCATACGAGGATCATCCCAACCCCAGACTCTTCCAGCATCAACCATCTTGGCCAATTTACGTTTTGAGAGGAAGACTCGAACAAAGTTCATGCGAGCGAATTCCCACATGTGTACTGGTGTAAGGTTCAACTTGGTGATAAACCATTGATACTGAGGATTTCTGTCGTTGTACTCGGTTGTTCTCAAGGCGTGTGTAACTCCTTCGAGAGAATCGACGATTGGGCATGCGAAATCATAGGTAGGATACATCTTCCAAGTAGTACCGGTGCGGTGATGGGGCAAGGGGCCACCAGTTTCAGGATCGTCATTGGGGCATCGGTAGATGACAGGGTCGCGCATTGCCTTATTTGGGTTGTCTACAGACATCTTCGCTCGGATACAGAACTTCTTTCCTGCTTCTGTGCCGTTCTTCATCTCTTCGAATATGGCGAGGTTATCTTCAACACTCTTGTCTCTATTCTTGCTTGCAATACCATCCATTCGTTGTTCTCTCATGGTCTGCTGATCTGTATCATCTGCGTAAGCGTTACCCTCTTTGATGATTCTCAGACCATATTGATACAACTCTTCAAAGTAATCGCTGGTATGACTTTTCTTGTCTGGCTTAACGCCCATGAGTGCTAAATCCTCGATAATAGAATCTTGAAATTCTTGTTTCTCTTTTGAAGGGTTGGTATCGTCAAATCGGAGGAGAAGTGTGCCCTTGTAAAGCTCGTGTGCGAAATAGTCATTGAGAAGTGCAGCCTTTGCGTGACCGATGTGAAGATATCCACTAAACAACGTTAGTCCCATAGCTTTGAGGTACAAGTGATTTGGTTGGCATACGATGGCTCTGGTGGAAATCTAGTAACAACACCCTTCTCAGTATTGGGCAAGGCTATGTTGTAGCTTGCTCCCGCCTTGCTAGCAGCTGTCTTCTTTGCCTTCTCGGCCTCATCCTTAAGCTTGATCTCCTCTTGAATCTCTGGATGTGTTTGCTCGATGAATTGATACCATCTGACAAGATTGAGAGAAGTTCCCTTCTTTAAGAAAGCAGCAGCAACTCTGTTTGTGCGAAGTGTGACCCATATTTTTGAGTCCAAATCAGTAATCGTGTACCCGTCAATATATGAACGAAGGGTAAGATGCTTATCCAAGGCGATTAAATGTGGCTCGATGGCCTTGAAGTCTAGCGGAGCTAGATTCGTCGCCAGTTGAGACAATTCTTCGGACTTCATTTTTTTGGTATATTTGAGTAGTAATAAATTGCTTTTGATTATGTCCTGAGATAAATTCTGAGGTAGTGGGGGAATTTATTGACTCAGGGCGGGGTGGCACGGAAGGGGTTTCACCGGGCGCCGAGCGGAAGCTAAATTTTATGATTTGGCGCTAGTGATTATGGATGATCTCGAATTACAAGCACTTTCCACCAATATTGAAATACTTTAGACCTCGATCTACACAATATGGCAGCTCCAGGATTATGCCTAGCTCAAATGAGCAGGCTGTCTTTGTCTACTGCTCGACACACCTTACTACATGCACCAAAAGCCTCAATACCTATAGTTCAAGTCCGACACAAGGGCTTCAAAGAGAGGATTCTTTCCAAGAAGGAGAAGTCGGGCGCTCTCACTGGACCAACCAAATCGTTTTCTAAAAGGAAGACAACAGAAAAGAAGAAGAAGAAGCCAAGGACTACATATCGACAATATGACCCAAAAGATGCGGAAACATTCACCTTGTGTGAAGCCATGCGGTTAGTCTACCATCTTGATCCAATTCAATATGTTTACTAATGCAGCGCATAGATATCTGAGAGCATTCGAAGTTGGAAGACCTCCAAATTCTTCCAAATACGAGATACATCTGAAGATGAAATCACTCAAGAACGGTCCCGTCGTACGAAATCGATTAAGACTTCCACACCCAGTCAAAACTGATTTAAGGATATGCGTCATTTGCCCTCCAGACTCGAAATATGCGGAATCTGCCAAAGCAGCCGGAGCGACACTAGTTGGAGAAGAGGAGATATTTGAAGCCGTCAAGGCTGGCCGAATCGAATTCGATCGATGTATTTGTCAAACGGATTCCCTTGCGAAAATGAATAAAGCTGGATTGGGTCGGGTTTTGGGTCCTCGAGGACTGATGCCCAGCGCGAAGACGGGAACTGTTGTGAAAGATCCAAGCTTGGTTCTGAAGGATCTGATTGGAGGCGCTGAATATAGAGAACGTCTAGGTGTTGTAAGAATGGCGGTCGGTCAACTCGGTTTCACACCAGAGGAAATGCAGCGAAATGTCAAGGCCTTCATCGAGGCCGTAAAGAAGGATATGGCACAATTAAGTGACAAGATCAACAAAGAGATGGTCGAAGTAGTTTTGAGCTCTACAAATGGCCCTGGGTTCATTCTCAATGGGGAGTTCAGAGATCTCAATTCGAGTTTGACCCCTCGAGACTTATCGACTTCATAACAAAACACATTATGATATGCACATTTGTACTTTAACTGTATAATGAAAATTCATTTACTTTAGCTGGGTATATTACTACAAACTTCTGGAGCTATACAATACATGGATCAACTGCTATGTTGATTTCACATCTCTCAATATCTTTACCGCTTCATCGCCAGCTCCCAAATCACGGTAAATGCCCATGATCTTGACCAGCCGCGGTCTACCTTCTACTTTTAAAGACATTGCTTGCTTCAAAGCATTGTTCAGGTCCAGAACAATGGTGTTCTTCAATCGTAGTAACCGAGGTTGCTGAGCTGCAATGAACGGATGATCCAATCCGATCGTGATTGACAAATGCTCAACGTTACGATAGTCTAGCACAAATCTTTGAAGCTTTTTCGTACTTGTTCCATTGACAACACCATCAATGGCAAGATCACCTTCATCCTCATCCTCATCCTCTTCTTCATCTTCACTCCAAGAATCCTCAAGCCCATTTGGTGACCGACCAAGGGATGCAACCATTAACCTATCCTCCAACTCTTCGAGTCGTGAATCAACCTCGAGTAATTTTCTTCCCAGAGCTATTTCCTTAGTAACACTTTTCTTCTCATCAAGAAGACCCTCAACTTCCAATTTCCTTTCTCTAACCTTCCCTCTTACATCCTCAACACCTCTTTTAAAACCTAATAGGCCCACTCTAACATCTTCAACTTTCTCTTCTCCACCCTTAAGGTCCGAGCCCAAGCTTAGAAATTGCTCATAATTGGTATTTACCAGATCCAGTAATTCTTTTGAAAGACCCTGTGAACGCTCACGAAGGTCGGAACGTAAATCCTCGAGGGTCTGGTGACGATCTGATAATGTAGATAGATAAGTCGGTGCATCAAAAGCTGGAGCCAAGAAATCCGATCGGGGAAGGGCTTCGGGATATGGAAGATTGTCTTCATCGTCTGAGGAAACATCACCCGATCCTCCACCAAAGTAGAATTTACTCATATTTGATGATTGTAAGAGATTTTCGAATCAATCAAGTTCTGAGAGGACGAGTACGAGCGTTCAGATAGTAATGTTCTTGAGCAAGCTTCAATATCTTATTTTTCAGAGTTCTGTTCTTTTCGTTTGATATGTTTGCGGTTGATGCTCTGCTCTGCGCACCCACCCTCACCCGTTACGTTGGAATTCCCGGGTAGCTCTTCGTTTTAAGGCTGATCAGGCATTCATGAGCAGATTGTCGGTCGGCATTTACATAACAGGACCCAGACGACGAACGTAAGCTCCTGTAAAGTCAAGCCAGAATCCTAGGGCAACAAGCGAGCATATGACAATCGTTGATGAAAGATCCCTTCTTTTATCTCTTGGCGTGAAGGGATTCTCAGGCGTGATACAGAGCGTGATTGGATGTATCTCGTCGATTGACAATCGAATTTATATGTCAGGTTAGTCGGGGGTTAAGAAGAGGTTAGAAGGACATATATATCATATATATATGACAGACACTTTGATGCCTGCAAAATAGGGAAAACCAATAAGTGTCCGATTCTCGGAAAGTAGCGTCTGTGTAACTGAACTGATGACAGTGTGACACTAATTTTTCACGCTAATTTTTATCAATCTAATCTTTTTGATCTCTCACACACTTTTCCATTCCCCCTCCCTTTTCTTTTTCTAATCTGATCTTACCAACAATGCTCATTCGTCCCTTTGCTTGGTACACGATTGTTCATTATTTGCCTCCCATTTCTTCATAAATCGTCGCTTCTGATGAGTAACGACTTGATTTCTTAATAACCTTCTCTTACCAATAAAGACTCTTGATCTTGCCATACTACAAGAGATTTACTTGTATATTCATCCGTCAGTCAGTGTTGAAGAAAAAGTCGGGTCCTAAAGAGTTATTTTCATACATATCTCGTGACCTTCCTTTTCTGCGATAGGTGTAGATTACGCTTCAATTCGCCAATCGGCTATTCATTGACCCGAATCATGGCTTCACCCGCGGTATCAACACCATCATCAGCTGGTTCTCCAGCAGCTCTTGCCCCGGCTCCTCCTGTTCTCGCCATCAAAACTGGAAATCTATCCAGCATGAATACCATGTCGCCAATATCGGGTGTATCTACCCCTACTATCATGACAACTAAGGAATGGGTGATTCCGCCACGACCAAAACCCGGACGAAAGCCTGCAACTGATACCCCACCAACAAAGAGAAAGGCACAAAATAGAGCCGCTCAACGTGCTTTTAGAGAACGTCGTGCCGCACGAGTAGGTGAATTAGAGGAACAACTTGAGGAGGCAAAGGAAGATCAACAAAGGCGTGAGAATGACATGAGGTTGAAGATTACTAGACTTGAAGCAGAGGTTTCTAAATTCAATGGCGAACTTCAATCATGGAGATTACGATGCGAGACCCTTGATCGAATTGCAGATTACGAGAAAAGAGAGAAGGAAACTGCACTTAAGGAATTAGCATATCTCAGGAATGGACTTCAAAGCAAGAGTACTGAAGCTGTTCCTCTGCCACCACGCCGGAATCGCCAGTCTACTCATACACAACCCTTACCACTGCCACGACAACAAACTCCCTTTGTTCCAGACCTTGAGGTATCAGATGAGTCAATCGGTTGTGGAGGTTGCAAGTCCTTGGGCGAATGTGCTTGTGCTGAAGAAGTAATTGCTATGTCTACTCAAGGTTGTGGTAATTGTGGCCCTGACACTCATTGCCAGTGCTTGGAAGAAACGCTTAAGGATGTCAGCATGGACTTGAAGAGGGCGCATTCTCCTTCAGTTGATGGCACCTCGGAGAAGCGTGTTCGTTTGTCATCTAGGCCTTCCAGTCCTCTCGAGATTGATTTCACAGCCCAATTCTCACGAAGACAGCCAATCGTCCGTGAGCCATCGCCTCCACCTCAAATCATGACACGACCTATGGAACCATGCGGCTTCTGTGATCAATCAACATTTTGCCCGTGTGCTGAAAGAGAACAGGAGAATCGTCTTGCACCTCTACTTAATGAAGTTACACCTCCACCATCAGATACAGATGTTGAAAATACACAGGTCAAGCTTCCATCTATGCAACCCAACCATATGCATCGACCAGTTAGTGCCGCACCAGCTTCAAATTCTTGCGCCAACGGCCCTGGTACTTGTAAACAATGTATAAGTGATCCAAAGGCAGGACTATTCTGTCGATCACTCGCGGCAATGAGAGCTTCTTCAAGCTCAGCTCCACCTGAAGGATGCTGTGGCGGCAATTCTTCTGGCGGTGGCTGTTGCAAGACAATGGAGCCGGCATCTACTTCAGAACCACCTCCAAGCTTATCTGTTGCGGAAACCTACAAGACTCTTTCTACCCACAAGAATTTCGATCAAGCCAGTGATGAGTTAAATACGTGGCTAGGTCGTCTCCATGCTACACCGCTCCAACATGCGGGGAGAGCACCCATGGAAGTGGAGGCTGCAAGTGTTATGGGTGTACTTAAGCTCTTTGACCGAAGATTTGGAAGAGGTTGAAGACCAAAGAAAGTTTTATTATAGATACCCAGCCTTAATTACGACTCATGAAGATAAATGAGTTCATGTTTTATTGTACATATTTTTCATAAGCATAAACCAAAAGCATACGCGATTTGACATTTCTTGATTTTTAGAGCATCGTTCATTAAGTTTGCCAACCTTCATGTACATGTTTAGTCTAATATACCAAATGCGATGCACATATCCACTCCAACGGTCATATATACGAATGACAGCTGAGAAATCCTCACAAGGTATCCACAATTCTTGGCGCTCAGTTTTCCTTTCCCAGAAAGGCAGGTGTGAGTACAACAAAACCGTTCCTGGGGAATTCCGATATCAAGTTATCTTTTCCGATCCATTACCTGCCCCACGTGTAAGAATTTATCAAGGAGGGGTCGTTAGTTACACTGCAGCACGTTCCTGAGCACCTGCCTTTCCTTTATTTTCTTCTGTATATTTTCAAGCCATTGATAAGATGCCGTCCTTTGGTCCTTTCGGGTTTGCGCGATACTAGGTTGTTGGGCTAGTATCTCTAATGAATTCGGCAAGAGTTCCTATACGGTAATTAGCTAGACTAATGCATGTTCGACGTGACCGAGGTGAGCTAAAAGTTTGGTCAACTACTTTTATTTAGTTATATTTAAGATCCAAGGTAAGTTTGGATATTTCTTGGACAAACTTCTTTTTGCTTGCGCTTTCTCAATTACGCCTTCAAGTTTTTGGAAACCCTTCAAGATGCAGGCCGTTAAAATCACTGCGTTTCTCGCTCCTCTGCTGTTCCCATTTCAAGGTGTACAAGCATCATTATACGGAGAAAGTAGTCTCAATCATACCTGTGAATTAAGTGCGTATTTACTCTCTCCAGCACAATCGCAATTGCATTTCTATGAGAGAGTAAAACATATCTAACAAAAGATAAGAAACACCATATCTTTCCTGTTCCAAGAATGCCTCTCCGGACCTCACTGATTCCTGCTGTACCGAGACCTTTGGGGGTCTAATCCTCAGTACACAATTTTGGGATACGTATACTGGGTACGAATCAGAGGGACAATTGTTGCCCAAAAATTCGTGGACGTTGCATGGACTTTGGCCCGATTTTTGTAATGGGAGCTATACGCAGTATTGCGATTTGAGGTTTGTGAATCTTGCTTTGTTGTCGTTTGAAGTTACTGGGAACTGGAAAAACTACGGAACTAATTATGGAAAAAATGTAGCCGTCAATATGATCCAGCTCCATCTCCAAATACTACAACCGGGACGGCGAGTGGAACGCCTGTGCCTCCTTATACCGGAAAGCCAATCTCGGAAATCATCAAGAGTTATGGAAAATATGATCTCCTCGCCAACATGAATAAGTAAATTTCCGCTCTCCTTTCCCCTTCCTACCCCTCCATCTCTCAAAACTAACACTCCATCCCCAGCTACTGGATCGCCCAAAACCAACCCAACTGGTACCTCTGGGCACATGAATTCTCCAAACACGCTACCTGCTTCTCCACCTTCGACACCCCCTGCTACGGACCAACCTACAACTCCACCCCCTTCTCCGACTTGATCTCTTTCTACACCACCGCTCTCTCCTACTTTTCCACCCTTCCAACATTTGATTTCCTGAGCAAAAACCATATCGTGCCTTCTAATACAACTACATACACACTTTCCTCGCTGCAATCCGCGCTGAAGAAGGAGTCGGGAGCGGTGCCATATATTGGATGCTCGGGACCAAGATATAATGCTACGGAGCAGGGCAAGGGAAGTTTGGATAATGGATATACGGTATTCAGTGAGGTGTGGTATTACTTCCATGTGCTTGGAAGAGTGCAGGATGGGAAGAAGGCCCCTGTGGGAGCGGATATTAATGGAGGTAGTATAAGCAGTTGTGCGACCACGAAGGGAGCATTGAAATATTATGAACGGAGTGCGGGGTCTGTAAGAAAGGGAAGTGGTGCTTATGAGCTGGAGGGTATTTTGGGATCATGAAGTGGTTTTGATGGGCAATTTAATGGGTAATTTAATGGGGTTGTGAATATGGATGGTATATATGCTTATAAGATATAAATTCAGATCTAATTATGTACATTTTTATATGTGTTTCGTAATCCCTGGTTCAACTTTCTCTAACGCCTCCATGACCTCAGTATAAACCCTGATTTGTGCATTCTTTCCCTTCTCACTCCTCACGTACTTACTTGGTTCACTGACCATACAATCTACCATGTACGCCCCGTGACTTTCTTCTCCAGCAGCTGCTGCCGCAACCAAAGTCCTACTACCTACCTCCGTTGTCCTCGCTAACAAAGATTTACCAATGCAAGAAAGAATGTTCAAAGGAAATACAGCATGACGCATCAGATCAGAATGACAGAATCCAGGAGTAAGCGTATTGAGTATTATTTGTTCTCTGTCGGATTTAGATAGTTGGGGAGCGAGTTCGCGGATGATGAAGATTTCGAGGAGTTTGGAGACGTTGTAACGGTCTTGTTGAAGCTTGGGATTCTTGAGGGCGGGAAGGATGAGAGGAGAGGTTTGTTCTTTGAAGTGGGCCTAGAAGGGTGTTTACATTAGTCTTTGAATATTCTTGCCATGTTTCTATATTGAAGGGGCCAGTTCAGAAATCGCTAAGCCCTCGCCAAATTCAATCATTAAGAATCTAGACAACCGATGAAGAGGTAAGAACATACTTGTTCATGCGCATCACTCGCTACAATCGTCAATCTCGGCACTATATTAAATTTCGCAGCACTCTCCCTCAATTTCGGCAGTACCAGTAATGCCATTAAAAATGTGCTCATCACATTAACCGTAACCGTACTTTCCATTCCCTCAAACTCTTCATATTTCGGCACTGCCAGTCCCGCATTCTCAAGCATGACATCCAACCGATCCAGCTGGTCTACTTTGACGCAGAATGCTTTGACAGAGGCATACGAGGTGAGATCCACTTGCCATACCTCGATGATAGTTTTGAGATTAGGAAGCGAGGCGGAAATCGAAGCCACGGCAGCTTCGCCTTTAGATATTGTACGACATGCGAGGATCACTCTTGCAGCATCGAGTCGAACAATGTGCCGGGCGGCTTCGAGACCAAGTCCTGTGTTTGCGCCGGTGATGATTATGGTTTGGCCTGCAAACGAGATTTCTGGATATGGGAGTTTCTTGAACTGCGATTTCAAGAAACGACCGAGGAAATCGGTGGGACTAGAGAGGGAGAGAGGTTAGAATGCGGGTTTCGAGTAATTGAGAAGATGAGGGTGGTGGTTGAACTTACAGATTAAAGTTCCCGAATAGATTAGGCATGATGATTATATTTTGATATTAGTGAATCTGGTAAATTAGTATCTGGGAATGAAGCAATGGATATTTGTAGCAATAATTCAAACACATTTTGGTGTTGATGATCAATTGTTCGACGTCGAGGTCTGAAACCATGGTGAACAGCTTCAAACACATCCTCCTGTAGTTCTTGTCAGAAGAGATGGCCCGTGAGCTTGTCTAGTAGCCCACGATTTCAGTCTTTCACGTGCAGAGGTTGCACTTTTGTTCTCTTAATTACTCCCAAAATATTTTTCCTCAGAATAGGTTTGTTAAAGAATCCGCTAGTTGGACGTACAAAAGCCGTTTCTTAGTAGCAAACTATTAAGGACATTTATTAGAGGCGCCATGTATACAAATCACACCGCGAAATACGATAGGTATTAACCATTCATCACAGAAAGATCGAACGAAAAGGCACATCTTTATTGTTGAAGATGCTGCTGTATTGGTTTGGATAGTTCCAATTCCTATTTGATGATACGGTTAAGAGGAAAATATGAGCAATACTTGGGCCTATCGAATGCTAGATACAGGCTTCGCGCTGACAAGGCCTGACTGGCATATTCGATGCTGAAACTGGCCGACTGCATGCTCGAATGCACAGGTGTGCATTTATCCCATACCCTCACCAGGCACTCGTGTTTTGCACCTCGAAATGCGAACAGTGTCCGCATTAACATAAAAACAACACATTATGGCCCCAAATGAATATAACCTCTATACTACCAAGCGTGCAGCACGTCAGGAAGCGTGGCACGGTCCAGGTATTGAATGGAATCCATTTTCAAAGACTACTCGGAGAAGTAGTACATTTCCAGCCCAAGTCCATGACGTCGACTCTGTGGCACGCCTCCTGGCGTGGGATGGACCGCATGTTCCAAACATTACGTGGGATTCAGTTCCAATGACCACTCGGGGAAGTAGTTCATTTCCAGCCCAAGTCCGGGACGACTCGGTCAGTGGGCGGGAGCCAAAAGTTGTCGATGCTGTAACTAGGCCCAAGATTGAACGTATCAAGTTGGAGGTTGATCGCGAGAGTATACTACAGGATACAAATTATTTCAACCGCAACAACGGTAAACCACAGAATGTGGAAGAGCTCTACTGGGATCCTATAGGAGAGTTATCAAACTTTGAAGTCGGGGAGCTTTCGGTATCAGCAAACTACTCTACCAATATTCGCACCAGGTCTCGTAAAGAAGTATTGCCCATTGATATGCATGTTCTGGAATTCGAGCGTTCGGGCGAAATTTTCAAGATTATCCTCAATGACACAGAGGAATTATCGGAGTATTTAGAGCAGACCCCAATCGAAAAGCGGCCAACTGTTGTATACCTCTTACAAGACATATCGATCCATGCATCGCCAATAGTCAGCCGATTGTTGGGCTGTAGCATCGATGTTTTTCGAGACCATTTTAAGCGTGCCAGTGATGACGTCGCTTTTATGCTTCCGAGTGAAAGCAGCAAGCAGAACCATGTGGTCATACCATATCAACGTTACTATAGACGTAGCTCTGCGAAATCTTTCTGCGAAACCCAAAACAAAAGGAGTACATTCTGCCATGGTAATTTAGTTTCCTCGGAAGAACACGTCACAGTGTGGACGTCACAGACTAGCGAAGACCATTCCACCTGTATGTTATGTTTTTAATGATCCCTAATGTCACAGAGTACCAGAATTTCTATCATCTCTTTCAAATGGCCTGAGCTTATTTCTAACATTCATAGCTTTGATCATCTGCGATGCAGATCCCAAGCAATGCGGTGATTGCTTTGGCATCTCCCAAACCATGCGTTTAAGAATCGAAAACAAACTTCAAGAAAATTACCAAAATTCAGTTAATGAGCGGTTACAACGAAACGCAATCAGAAAAGCCACATGGATAGTATTGCGTATTGCTAGCAGTGAATGGCAAGCCGTCATCCGCGAGCAGGAAGCATACATGCTTCCAGGTCTCAAACCTCAATATCTCGCCACCACTGAAGTAAGACTGTCGGAGAAAGAGTCATTCGAGGAGTATCTCAAACAGACATGGAGTATGCTAAAGATGAATGTCCGTGTCATTGATTCTCTAAACGATATAAATAAGCCCCTGGACCGTCGTGAACACAATGGAAGATTGAAAGACTATCAATTCCTTGAAGATAAAGTCATAATCCAAATGAAGCAAAACAGTGCTAGTATACCACTCCTCGCAGCAATGATAGCTGTCGAGGAGAGTAGAAAAGCAATACAGCAAGCCAACGACGTCAAGTAAGTTGCAACATATCAAGAAGTTATTACCGTGTCACAATACTGAAAAATTACAGGGCGCTGACGGTCCTTGCGACGGTGTACGTTCCATTATCATTCGTTGCCGGCGTTTTTGGTATGAATGTGAAAGAGCTCAATTCTGGAATTGATGTCGATATTTGGCTATACTTTGCTATTAGCGTACCTGTCACGATAGCATCAATGGTCCTAGTGTGGAATTGGGAATGGCTAATAAGGAAAGTTAAGAACTTTTCAATCAGACCGAACAATAATTCCAGTCCGAG
This sequence comes from Botryotinia calthae, assembly GCA_004379285.1. Classification (NCBI taxonomy): domain Eukaryota; kingdom Fungi; phylum Ascomycota; class Leotiomycetes; order Helotiales; family Sclerotiniaceae; genus Botryotinia; species Botryotinia calthae. Next base: position 20,268 of record PHWZ01000445.1, read on the forward strand.
AAACACCGTTTCAGAAGCTCTTTTCTCCATGGGTAAAATGACAGCCGGGATTGGAAAGCCAAGAGATGTTCAAATTGGCCATGATTTGGAAAAATAAATCAATGACACTCGGGCATAGTTAGTTTGGTACAGTCCCCATTGACCAACTGCATACGAATCTCTTATTGTCTTTTCAATATTGAATGGTCTTTGTGTCGAAGTGAAGCCCTATCCTACACCAGGGGCCTATACCGAACTAGTTTCCTTTCTGAAAATGTAGCACAAAATCAGGGCATCGATATCAGCAAAGTGACTACAGGCAGAGCGCAGCTTGCAGTCCTGTTCTGTGAGAGGGAAACCCATGAGGCGAAGTATCACTAGAACGCTCGTACATAGAATCAGACAGGAGGAAAGGGGGATACATTGTCAGCTCACTGTGGATTATAAAGATATTCCTTTTACTTCTGCCTCTTATCGGTGTTGAAAATACCATTTCATATATTTTTCAGTTTTACAGAATATAAAAACCGTCAACACATTTTCATTCTCGTCGCCTTGTACGGTGTTAATTAACATAGAGTCATACATACATCAACTATATAAAGAAGATATCTATCCACAACTACTTAGTATCTCCATACCCAATACTCCAACCGCCAGACCTAACACTCCTTCTCTATCTCCATCTCTATCCCAACCCCGAATCTCAAATTTCCCCTCTCCAATAAATAACACCACCAAAATAAATACAAATGACTCCTTTTATATCTCTCTCCATTTCCACCCCCATCTTCACATTTCCATCCCTCTATCCTCCCAACAAACAAATCCCAAAATTCGAGTTTGTATTCATGTTTGTTTGAGTGATAGAAATAGAAATAAAATATATTAACTGTAGAATTTCAGATTTCGGGATATTGAGAGGATGGGCTTTATTATCATTTTAATTAATATATTTATTCAGATGGAACTATAGGTAGAGCTTCAATCTTTTCCTGAATTTCCCCTTCTTTTTTATTTTCATTCCCCTTCTCCTTCTTCTTTTTCTCCTCTTCCCTCTCCCTCTCTTCCCTAACCCTCGCATCGCAAACCCCCGGAAACGCACACTTACAGCCCATCTCCACCCCTCTCTTCACACTCCTCATCGTAAGACTCCATCTTCCCTCCCTCCTCCTCTTCACCCCCTCCCCAGCCGCACCGAACCCCTCCTCCCCATCAAACTTCCTCCCCCTTATCCCATGCACAAACCCATACCTCGCCTCCCCCCTCAGAACCAGCAAACTCCTCTCCCGCAACCAAACCTCCCACGTTTCCTCCCCATCATCCTGCGCCTTCGCCTTCGCCCTCACATTCCCCATCCCCTCACCCAACGACCTCTTCGGCCTCCTCATCTTCCTCGCCTCATTCTCTCCACACCTCTTAAACCCCATCGGCACCGCCGACCCCAAACTCAAACTATACAAAAACTCTCCAAACGCCGAATGCGTATCCACATGCGGCGGGATGCCCGTACCGGGGGGATAATACTGCACGGTAAACTGATCGACCATGCCCCCCTCCTCCCGAAACGGCAACCGCCCCACCAACCTCTCAATCCACCCCGGAACATCCGTCCACACTTCCGAAGCGCAGAAAGTCGTATAGTCGAAATGCGCACCATAATGCATGGTTTGTCGCTTACCGATTCCGCACCAACGATCATCTTTCTGGATCGAAGCGATGATTTCGGCTTCTTCGTGAGGCGTGATGAAGTTGGAGTAGAGCGCGAGCCCATTTTCCCAATGTTGGATGGAGGGATCGTGAGGATCGGGGGTGGAAAATGCATTCGTGCTTCCCATATTTTCAATGGTTTGAGTCTTTCACGTGCGAGGATTGGATGCGTTTTTTATGATGAATTTTTGCTTTCCAATCAAAAGTTTTTTTGATGACTAATTGCTCGTCAGTCTTGCAAACGGTTAGAGATTACTGTTTTATAATCACCGATATATTAGAGATGGGAATCTTTTGCCCCCCCCCAAGAAAATGTCTCGAATTTGGCATCGTAGTGGTCCCTGAAGATTACTTCTCAGTATATTTTCTTGCTATGAAAGAACTAGCGAGGTTTGTCCGAGATTATTCAGCAAGAGAAGTTCTTCCTTAACCAATCAGAAGATGTTAGCTGAACGAGGTCGAAATGAAGGAGTCACTTCGAATGAACTCATGAATGTTTTAAGGAGTTTCATTTCGAGAGAGAAGAAAGTGCCAAATTAAGTATATCATTAGACGCTTTAGCCTGCAGTCAACAATCACAATATAAAGAAAGACATCAGGGCTTACTATTCGTGTGACGGACCAGCTGGCAGTCAAACTACACGTAGACACATCAATAAGGATTGCTGAAGAATATTCATTTTTTATGAAGTCCATTCGCTCGTTATATGCATACAATCTCGTATCTATCACCCAACAAAACTTTGGTACAAGCTAAAGCAAGAAATGCAAACCACCATACCGCTTCCCTCAAATCGCCTATTATGCTTTCTTTTACTCATCGGTAACCGAAGCGAACTTATCAGTCATAGCTTGAACAAGATCCTCGTACTATAAAAATGTTAGATAAACATACTATCAGAATAGTGAATACTGTGGATGAACGTACCTTCTTTGTGATCTTTTCCTCGCCTTCACTTGGAACCTCAAATTTCATATTTCTCAATTGGGATTGAAGATCTCCGGTAGCTTCACGTACTTTAGCCCAACTTTGACCTTGTGCGACTGCTTTTTGAGCCTCATCGTGGAATCCCATCATTGCCTTCATCATCCATTCAGTCTTCCAAATAGGACAGAATTGATCATAGTCACTGTAACCATTTTGTTGCAAGAAATCTTCCTTGATCAATGAAGCTACATCCAAAGTAATCTTGTCAGGGTCGGACAGTGCTGACTTTCCAACCAATTGTACGACTTGATCCAATTCTTCAGAATCGGATAGAAGTTGCTTGATACGGTCTCGAAGTCTGGGAAATTCGGGGAAATCCTTTTCGTAGTATTTGTCGAGAACGGTAGTATATTTACTGTAACTGACTGAAGTGTTGATAGAAGGGAAATGTTTACGTTGAGCAAGTTTCTTGTCGAGACCCCAGAAAACTTGCACAATACCCAAAGTACTACTCGTCACAGGATCGGAGAAATCACCACCAGGGGGACTGACAGCACCGACAATACTGACACTACCTTCACGATCAGGTCCACCAAGAGCATGAACTTTACCAGCACGTTCGTAGAAACTAGCAAGTTTAGCTCCAAGATAGGCGGGGAAACCTTGATCAGCAGGCATCTCTCCCAAACGACCAGAAATTTCACGAAGAGCCTCAGCCCAACGAGATGTAGAATCAGCCATCATGGCGACATCTTTACCCTGATCGCGAAAATATTCTCCTATCGTGAGTCCTGTATAAATAGAAGCTTCACGAGCAGCGACAGGCATATTGGATGTGTTGGCAATAAGTGTGGTACGCTTCATGATAGGCTCTTTACGTCCATCGATTTCAATGGAAAGTTCTGGGAAATCCATCAAGACTTCAGCCATCTCGTTTCCACGCTCTCCACTGTATTTGATATTAGTATAATGACGCCGTGATTTCAGAAAAAAGATGGAACCTTACCATCCAACATATACAATAATATCACTGTTTGAGAACTTAGAAACAGATTGACTAATAACAGTCTTACCACAACCGAAAGCACCTGGAATGGCAACGGTTCCTCCTTGAACACTAAGGAAAAGGGCATCCAAAACACGTTGACCAACGATAAATGGCTTATCCGCTGCCAATTTTTCGGTAGTTGGTCGTGGTACACGTACAGGCCATGTGTGCATCATGCTATATTCGGTCTTCTTGCCATCAAATTCAACCTCGAGGATCTTTTGGTCGACCTTGTAGCTTCCCTTTTCAGCGATGCGAGTAATTGTACCTCTGGCCCTGGGTGGGAAAAGAATCTTGTGATCATCCAAAAGGGAGTTCTCGTAGACGGTACCCCAAATATCGCCTCCAGTAATGTGATCTCCAACCTTCATAATCGGCTTAAAGTCCCAATCCTTCTCTCTGTTTAAAGCTGGAGCGGAAACACCACGGGGAATGTAGATACTTTGGGAATTTTCTGCGATAGCTTTGAGAGGTCTTTGAATACCATCGTAAATTGTTTCCATAAGACCTGGACCCAACTCGACGGACAGAGGCTTTCCAGTGCGCACAACGGGATCTCCAACAGTAACACCAGCTTTATACCCCAACAGTCAGTTATAAATCCAACCTCATGCCTTGTGTTTTCCCATACCTGTTTCCTCGTACACTTGAATAGTCGCTCTATCCGCTTCGATTCGAATAACTTCACCGACAAGGTTATCGTGACCGACTTTGACCTATTCATAAGTTAGCAACGCAATCGTTGGGATATATTGGCACATCAAACCTACCAACTCGTACATGGCAACTCCGATCATGTTCTCTGCCACTACGACAGGACTGGAAGATAATTAGCTAGAGAAAGGCAGATTGATGAAGTCTTCCACAAACCCTGATACGGAGTAAATTGAACCTGTCGACGGGCGATTAGCAATTGCGTTGGTAGGATGTGGAAGAGAGGCCAAGACGTACCAAATTGTTCCTCTCCATCTGCATCTCGCTGAGGAGCCATGTTGGCGATTTCTTTGCTTGTATTAGGAACTATGAATTGGATTGTTGTTGGAGAGGGCGATAGAGGAAGTTGTGGTAATGGCTCTTGATTAAGCTCGACTGGAGCTATTGACAAGGTATCAATATGTTGGATTTTGATGAGATCTAAGAATGAGGGCCGAGCTTTCAAACGAGGACGGAGACCAAGTGACATAAAAGGATCAGGGATGGAATGGAGGGAGACGATGGGGATTTAATTATTAACCAACCAACTGCAAATTGGAAAGCAGGTGGGAGTGGAATATGTACGATGTCAGTATTATGTACGAGTACACGACATGTACAGAGTAGGTACGTATTTGGTAGAGAGTTCAATTATCAAACAAGTGGATATGGATATCGGTCGGTCAACGGAAAGAGCCTTGGTAGAGTACGTACAAGCCCTATTACAGTTGCAAGCTTGAAGCTTCTATTACTCGAGCACTCACAGATACGATTTGGAGGTCTGGGGGCGTACAGAGTCTCGAGAGAGTACACCTGTCTACGAGGGACAGACTTGAGCTTACGGAACATGTATTTGCTAAACACGGCTCGTACCGCGCTAGATACACGCCCTCGTTCATATCATGCCTATCCTCAGTCTCCCCCACCATTGAGTGACACACGCTTTCAATTGGTACGGACAGCGGTGAGGGCGAGAATGGTTTGTTCGTCAGCGGCGGGAGGATGATAATGAGGAGGGGTTCAACTATCACAATTCTAGCTCTTCGTAGTAATAATGAACACATTCGGTACCGTACCTCTGAGTGAGTAGGTCGGAGGCATCTAGGTAGGTCAGTATGTATCTAGATTATGTCGCCCTCCCTTCTTCCAGCATCTCTACGAAGATACCCACCGGAGCTATATAATATATCTTCTTACTCAATCAATCAATCATTCATTCATTCATTCACTCGTCCATTTCATCTCCATCTTCCTCCCTTCTCGTTCCCCCTCTCTCAGTCACAAGCTGAAGACAGTGCACTTCATTTGATGAGGTCACATATCCCTTCTTACATGCACCTCCTTCTCGGCGCAGTGCCGTAATGTGAATCAACACCAGTCAGTCCCATTTGGCTGTTGATGGAGTTTACATGTAGCACATATTCTGTAAAAGTCTACGCGTTCTTGGTAAGAATCATGGGAGGGTGGTAGGGTGACTGGCTTTCCAGATCCAATGGTCCACCGTATTCTTTCAATCCAAGCACATCATACATACCACACCCACCACCCACCACCACACCCACCACTAGTCCAACCCACCTAGGTATCATCCATCCACACATACCTCATGTGCTGGAACCCCAAATGCCTGTCCGACATCCTTCGATTGCGGTCTTACAGCTACAATGAGAAATACCTACCCACTACATACGTGAAGAGAGAGCTTGATTGACTTTACAAATCTTTTTCTACTTGAAATCATCCCGGATTCTATACTTATTATAACAACTAGCAAAATAAGTATGTGAATAACATTAATAAGATCCTTTGTAACTCATTCATCTATTCTGCCGCTCTCTGTGAACCTGCGAATTCACTCCACAAGTTTGGTTCGAATCCACCTCTTTGACTGATTCTAATCGGTCACTCTATTAGCAGCTTCCACCTCGCTCGAGCTTCTGTTCGTCTTTCAGATGCCAAAGCAAAAGCAATCATTTTAACCACGACAACCCCGAACTTTCTACCCTTGTCGACTTTAACTTTTGCCTGCATTACAACAACATGCATCTTCGTGCTTCAATCTAACAACCCCCAATAAGATTCTTGAGGCCCCTCTCTTGAATCTATATCCAAGCAGCGGCACTTCCGCAGATTTCGTCCTGGCAGACGACAACCCCCATATACCACCACCATCCTTATCCATTCCCGACGACCCACCCACCCCGACTTCCCCACGACGATCAACCAGCACTGTCTTCTCAGCCCAAGCCCCTCTACCGCCATCTCATCGCAGAACAGATCAAATCGACTCTCTGCCTTCTTTCGACAGATATAACATAGATTCTACAACAAGGCAAGCTGCTAGAACTCGCGGTACACCTCAAGCTGAGCTCCGGCCGAGACGTGCTCAAGATCAAGTCCTCGGTCGTAGACGTCGAGATAATACTATTGACCGAGGGGAACAATCAAATACTTTTCCGAGTCCTGGGGACTCTTCGAATCCTTCACACCTAGAAAGCGAACATCGTAACAAAAGAAGACGTCAAAGTGCTAGTATGAGATCTCCAGGGGAGGATAGTACTTCGAACGGTAGCTCAAAACCGTCCTCAAATGGAGCCGGGTCATCTCGTCTACACAAGGCAGCCCTCTCAAATTCTACCAATGGTGCACATTCTTCCTCGGTAACCATGAATGGATCAAGCACCAACGGTCACTCAGATGCGGGTGCCAAAACAACATCTACATATTTTGGACATGATAGAGAAGAAGTTACGAGGATCTTGATCCAAGCTTTGACGGATTTGGGTTACAATGGTGCTGCAGCGAGATTAAGTCAGGAAAGTGGTTATGATCTTGAAAGTCCGATTGTAGCAGCTTTCCGAAATGCAGTTTTACAGGGCGAGTGGACCGAAGCTGAAGAACTGCTTTTCGGAGGATCGACACAAGAAAGCGGAGTAAATATTCATGGGAATGGATTGGTTCTGCGAGTTGGTGTGGACAAGAACGTTATGAGGTTTTGGATGCGGCAACAAAAGTTCTTGGAATTACTTGAACGAAAAGACATGGGCAGAGCAATAAATGTGTTGCGATCTGAGCTTACTCCACTATACCAGGACATCGCCAAGTTGCATTTTCTATCAAGGTATGTTTTTGTTGAAATGACCCTACAAGCTTCATCTAGACTAAGCATTGATCACATTTACTAGCTTACTGATGTGTACTCCTGAGGATCTTAAGGTCAAGGCTAATTGGGATGGGGCCGCTGGAGAATCCAGACATTTACTCCTCTCACAACTGTCTAGTAAGATTTTTGTTAATGACATCGCTTACTACTGATACTAACAGTCTTCTAGGATGTATTTCACCATCAGCCATGTTACCTGAGAATCGTTTAGCCACACTTTTTGACCAAGTCAAACAACATCAGATATCGACATGTGTTTATCATAACACGCACGATTCCCCTTCGCTGTATCAAAACCACACATGTGACCGAAGTAATGTTCCATTGCAGCCCATCATGGAACTTACCAAACATGCTGGTGAAGTATGGGATACAAAGTTCTCACATGATGGAACTCTATTGGCGAGTTGTGGGAGCGATGGGGTTCTTGTTATTTATAATGTTCCGGATTTCAGTGTTCATACTACCTTTTCTGAACATGAAGGTGGAGTCTGTTCATTTGCTTGGAGTCCTGATGACACGAGAATGATTACATGTGGCCGTGATAACAGAGCTTTGTTGTGGAATACTGCAGTAAGTTAGAAGTCCCTATTTAAAATCCCCTCACTCATTTCTTAGACTAGCGATTTGATGATGAAGCTCCCTCGTTTTGAGGAGCCTGTGTCCTGTTGTGTATGGACAGCGGATGGACAATCATTTATCACAGGCAGCTTGGCTACTAGAAAGAACTTGTGCCAGTGGAATCTCGACGGTGAGATCGTATATGATTGGGGCCGAGATCATCGTATTCGAGATATAGCACTCACGCCAGACGGAAGCCGATTGGTGGCTATCGAACACTTGACCCATCTCTATGTTTATAACTTCATAACTCGCGAGCTTGAATATGAGCTGGACCTCAAAGTTCAACTATGTTCGATCCGCGTCAGCGATAATTCAAAGCACCTACTGATACATTGTAACTCTGGAGAAACACGCATGTTGGATATAGACACTGGCGAAACAATTCGAACTTTCGTATCTGGCGACAAAGGGGGTGAATTCATCATCAGAAGCTCTTTCGGTGGTGCCAATGAAAGTTTTGTAGTTAGCGGAAGTGAAGGTAAGAGTCAGGTTTTAGATTGCACGCCTGCATTACTAACGCATTCACTTATAGAAGGCAACGTTGTGATATACCACCGAGAGAATGGTTCAGTGGTAGAAAAACTAGAAGCTCACAAGAAAGGTTGCTGCAATGCAGTTTCTTGGAATCCAATGAACCCAAGAATGTTCGCTTCCGCTGGTGACGACGGCAAAGTTCGAATGTAAGCTGCATACCATTTGATCACAGCATGAATCGAGCTAACAAATGTACCAGATGGTCAAGCGAAAATAGCCTTCAAGGAGTTTCCTCCAAGCAAACTGTCTTCAATGGCTCGCAGCGTGAATCCAACGGCTGGTGATTGGAAATTTCACGCCAGTACACGGGTGTCTCGCAACATTTTATGAGAAATAAGACTACAATTTCTCGTTTCATTGTTTTGCATCATTTATCAACTTTATCCTTATTCATCACGTTACATACAACTTTTGGGGCGGCGAATCGGTGGAATGCAGAAAGGATTGCATACGGGCAGGCATCAATGGTGTTTGGGACATTACATGTGGTACCGGCGATGGAGTTTCAGTCGGTGTGTGTTTTTGTCAATTGTTTTGCAATGCATTAGACCTTTCACGTATACGCTGATGGATTGATGGCGAGTAAATCGAGTCATGGCTATTGAATGAGATCTGGTTGGATGGAATGGCTAGGCAAAGCAAGGCAAATGCATGGCATGATAAGATAGATATTATTTAATGCGAATTAACCGGATGGTAACATTGAAGTCTTTAATCTTGACACGTCGAATTCTCTGCTAGCATTTATTTGACATAATCTTTTATGGATGGAGGGGAATTTCTAAATTTCTCTAGAATTATGAATTCGAGCACCTAGGTAGCAGGTAGTAGGGACTAATTCCTCTTAACATCAATCTCATCAGCCCATGGAATCGCACTCTGAGCACCTTCTTTCTCGACTGTTCGAGCGGCAGCTTTACAAGCTTTTCGGACGGCGGAGAGCAGGATTTGATCTTGATCTTGGCCGGTGAGTTGAGTCGCTGGAGCAGTAGAGAAAAATGCAGATGGAGAAGTATGGCGCACGAGATCGACGGCGTAGGCGCCGACAAATGTGTCGCCCGCGGCGGTGGTGTCGACTACTCCTATGTTGGATTCGGCGGGGATGTGGGTGTAGGTTTGGGGGGTGGCGAGGATGGCTCCTGTTGCGGGGGAGGGGGTTAGTTCTGGGGTTTGGAGTTGGGTTTAAGGAGGAGAGGACAGGGATGTGGGCGGAATGAATATCTGTTGAGTTTGAGAAGTGATGCTATACGAACCTTTAGACCCGAGCGTTACGATAACCGTCTTGACGCCTCGGCCGAGAAACTCATCTGTGACAATGCGCCAATCGAACGAGGGGTCTTCGACCGCGGAGACGGGACGCGAAGTCAGGATGGCGGCTTCGGATTCGTTGAGGATGAGGTGGGTTATGCAGGGGTAGGCGGAGTCGGGGAGGGGGACGGCGGGAGCCGGGTTGAGGAGTACGGGGATGGAGAGGCTGGAGGCAAGGGAGAGGATTTGCAGGACCGTTTCGAGGGGGATTTCGAGTTGGAGGACGAGGAGGGAGGGGAGGGGGGTGCTGAGGGAGGAGGAGGT